>JANHZU010006380.1:136532-170624 GCA_032468055.1 Acrochordus granulatus | reverse complement strand
AGTTGGAACCAATGCTTTTGTCCCTACGTATTGCCCCTATGACTTCAACCCAGGTCAACGTTACCTGATGCAGGAAGTACATCCTCTGTTGTGTTAGCTGTCCATTTCAAGTCTTGGGAGATTATGGAGCCCAGAAACTTGAAGGGCTGTACTGCTGATACTGTTTCTGAGTATGGTAAGAGGGGGTGAAATAGGAGGACTCTTCTTAAAATGCACCGTCATCTCCACAGTTTTGAGTGTATTCAGTTGTTTTGACTGCACAACAAGGCCAGTTGTTCAACTTCCCATCTGTATGCAGACCCATCTTCTCTAATGACTCCAACGACTGCTGTGTCATTTGCAAATTTTGATAGAGGGGCCTCCAAAAGTGAAGTCATTGGTATAGAGGGAAAAAAGTAGCACACACATCCCTGAGGAGTGCCAGTACCAATTGTCTGAGAATTGGATGTAATTTTCCCTAGCTTCACCTGTTGCTTCCTGTCTGTCAGAAAGCTGGTTATCCACTTTCAAGTATGGGCAGGTACAGCAATCTAGGTCAGTTTGTAGTGAAGAAAGTCTGTGAGTGAGAAAAAGATAGATATTTTAAAAATCAAAACATTCAGAAAAGCCTATGTTGTACCTGAAAGAGACTCAATAATGAACATATTAATCCAATGCAAACTCTCTTTATCCTATACTTTTGCAGACAAAAGTCAAGAAAGAATCCTCAAAGTTAATCTTTAATCATTGGGGAACATATTTAAGATAATGTGACAAGTACAGTTAGGGAGATACTTTTATCAGTGACAATTACATCAAACTAAAAATAGGCTTACACATTAATCCTGAATTTAGCGTAGAAAAAAGCTCAAATGGTGTAATTCGAAATATAGAGTCCAGTGGCCTCACATCATGACGCATCATTCTTGGCAAGAAGTAGTAGAGATAAGAAGTAGAAGATGCTGCCTGGACAGGAAATGTGTGGCTCGTACCTGGACCCACCATAATGCCCTTAACTCCCACCCGCAGTAAGGAGGCCAGAAAGAGCTTCCTTTTGAAGTAGGGTAAAGCGGGAGCAGAATCCTGCATGGGTCTTCTTGGGAGTGAGTTGGGACTATTGCAGGAGTCATTACTAAGAGCACAAAGGCCATCAAAAGAGAACTGGATCTCTTGCAGGGTTCTGTTTCATGCCAGCAGTTTGGCAGAGATGAGAATGTCTAGGCAGAATGAGTGAATGCAACCCTCCCAAGTTGGCTTGTCTGATATTCAGAGAGAATTAGAACTTGCATTAGTGGAAAATTACCTTTACTTGCTGTGAATCTTTCAAATTTTACTTATCTAGACTTCAGTTTGAGTAAGCAATATGCTAGGAACTCTGAAAGGCCTGAGTCTTATGAAGAATTATTTAAGTGCAACTTGAAGACCAACATGCTATGCTACTACGGTTCCCTTCGTCAGCCAGTAACAAAGAATTCAAAAGAGGGTTCTTAAGCAGTAAAGAAGTCATTGAAAAGAGGAAAGACAACTTGGTAATGAAACCTAATGCTCCCTCCCCTACAGTACCCAAGAAAGCTACATGGTCTGTTGATAAATATTTCTTTAATGCATGTAATTACTGGATCAGCAGAATAAATGTGGTCATGTCCTTATAATTAATACATTGTCAAAAGTTCATTTAAGTATAATAATTTTACTGGGAAAATGCTGTCGATGTTGTTCCTGCAATAATTTGTTAAATTAAGCGCAATAAATATGGTGCTACCATGTGATATATATTTATTTTTAAGCTTTTCCCAATACTACCAATTCAGTTAATGCATTCGAGACAGCTTCCTTACATCTCACCACGTCCTCAACATCCATCTTAATTTTTAAATTTTAAAATAAGTGGGGGATTACCTTATATTTTTTTGCAATCAGAACAAAACCACTTAGAATTGTATTTTTAGCTGGTAAATAATTAACTATCCCATTTCTCTGGATAATATTAAAATACTTGCTGGATTTTGTTCTCATGGTGCTTCTGGTCCAAAATAAATAGTTACGGGGTTGTATTAATGGTCAATGCTACAAGGTGAACACACACACAAAAAAATGAATTGCATTGCAATGAGGTTGTCCTTGAAGACTACTCAGAATCTACAACTGATCCAGATGTGAGCATCTGAGATATATGGGTCATGATGCCACTGTTTTGCAAATTTCACTGATTATCCATTGGTTCTGGGTACAATTTATGGTGCTAATTCTCACCTATGAATCCCTTCATTCAACCTGGTTATTTGAGTGGGGCCCTATCTCCAATTGTTTCTGCCTATTTGGTGAGATTAGACAGAGTCGGTGTACATTGGTCCTTTCAATTAAACAGTCAAGGCATATTAAGACCAAGGAAGTATGTCTTCTCTGTCATGGCACCTGCTCTCTGGAATTGCTCCCCCAGATATCCGTATATCTCTCACTGATCAGAAAGACGTTGAAAATTGATAGTTCAGCCAGTCCTTGAAATCAGAAGCCCCTGTAGAATGTTTTTGGTTGGTAATAAGAGAATTTGCCTTCTGGATATGTACGATCTGTATCTTTAGTTTCTACTCTTCCCATTTTTTAAAAGATAAGCCACCCAGAGCTGTTTGGAGTCAAATGGCCTTCAGATTGTATTAAATAAATAAATAACATTCTTTGGAAATTAAAGACTGATGTCAAGATGGCTCCTTTGAGGAAGGATTGAAGGAAAAAAATATATTAACATCTATCTTATAAATGTCACAATTTTCTCAAGGTACTAGCAGCCTGTTATAAACAATCCATTTTGATTCAGGTCAGAATTGCAACTTGTGCAAATAGAAGGCCTTTATTTGCAATGGAAAGCCAGAAGATAAGTTATCTTTAGCTAAACTTGCTTTAATTAACAGCTGAACAGGATTTATACTGATTCCTACATTTCTATTATAAAACAGCTTCCCAACATTTCTGAATAGAGAAAGTGGAATATCATATGATGTAGGAAATTGGCATTAATTTTCATTCAGCACTGGTATTTAAAAGAGTACCACTTTTAACAATGCATTGTATACGTGTCTCTCTGTGTTGCCTAATTTGGAAAACAAAAATTACAGATCAGCTTACAAAACTTAAAATTGTGATTTAAAATTTAAAAAAAATTCTGAAAAGATTCAAATAGGCAAAAGTAGTTACAGCAGAAATGAGATTAATAGAGTTCAACATCCCATCACAGAACAAATTTTAACAAATTAAGATGCAAAATTGCCTGAGGCAACAAAATTCAGTTCCTAGTGCCTCAGAATGACAAAGTAAGATGCCAGACACCCCTCCAATGTTTGGAGAAAGCATTCCTGAGCTTGAGGGGTTACCTATGAGAAGACCTGCCCTGGGGCAGCTGCCTATCACTCACTAGCATGAACAGATCCTCAAAAAGATTTTCTGATACTGATTAATATTACATGTTCAGATGAAAGCATATAAGCACATTGTATAAGATGCTTTGATAACAATGTGTGTGAAGAAGCTTTAAAACTCAAGCACTCAAGTTGAAACCAGTCAGTAGTCCATATTCCTGGAACTGTCTGAAGGAGAGAAGGGATTTAATGATATACTAGGAGCCTTGGAGGAGAAGTGCATCAAACTCTTTCCTGCTATCAACTTATCCCCCCATGAAGTTCTGTTTCTTTGGAAATACCTTAAAATAATGGTCAGAAGATCTTGTGGTGAATGATAAAAATGTCATGTTTGGACATGGGTAGAAGATGGTCACTTTCCAGCAGCATGGCCTGATGCACATGCAGCCTCTCCAGGAGACTGACCATTTTCAATAATGTCACTTACTTTTGCTGCTTTAGGCTTTAGATGATTGGCAATGGAACCCAGTCATCTGGCTTGGACACTGTTGCTGCAGTTCAGCCACCATTCTGGACTTGAAGAGCCAATGCTCAGCAAAAAATGTGGTCATCTGGAACAGAGACTTCGGGGCTAGCAAGATTTGTTTTCAGCTTCTCTTTTCAGGAGAAAAAGGAAAATTTTTCTCTTTTCAGGAGAAAATCAGGCTAGGAGGACAGAGGAGTTGCCAGATTCTGCAGTGGTAGGCTGGGTTATTGCCAGCAGGTCCCACTGATGGAGGACAAGGAGTATGTGGGGTAACCTCCAGCATCTACCTGTATCTGGGAAAAGGGGAAAATTTCCCCAGAGCTCAGCTTGTTCTCTGCCCTCACGAGTTATTGGGTACAGCTTTAAATGGAAAGAGAGTCAAGGGTGTGTGAGAGCCAGAAAGAAGTGAGATCTTGAACTTCCCCAGGACAAGTGAGAGGGCACTTGGGGGGCTGGGGTTTTGCATGGAGTTGTGCTATAGAGATTGGAAATCTTGTAGTCCTTATGTGAAGCTGGGGGGACAGACAATGAGGTAAGATAATTAGTGTTGGATGTCTGGAATGGATGTTCTTAGGATAGCATAGCAGGAGCTAGTAGCCCTTGTTAGAAGGAGGTTGGCACTTCTAACCTGATAGTGTTGAGCCAGGGGAGATATTGTAGGGGCTGTCAAGTAGACCATTGCAGGGGAAGGAAGACCACCAATTTGACGATGATGCTCACTTCTACACAGTTTATCCCATACTGGGAACTAGATGACTAGATTATTGGTGCCTTTGTCCTCAGAGTGCTGATGGTTAATGCCAAATCTGTTAACAATAAAACCATTCTTATCCATGATTGTTATTGATAAGGCAGTAGATTGGGCATATGTTATTGAAAACTGACTTGGTGTGGGAAACAAATGTCACTGTGTGACTACCAGGGAGCAGATAATCTTGTCATCACCTGTCTGGCTACTGTGACTGGTTTGCACAGCATTTTCCAATAAAGTTGTTTGGATCTGCTGAAGTCTTGATTCTACATGGACAGAGATTTTGGTGATATTGACAACTGGATATTGTCTTACCTTGTTATCTGGGTCTCTCTCTGGTCTGTGGAGAAGGTACTGTGTCGTTTTCTTCTGCTACCTGATGTCTAGACCAGTGTTCATCCTGTCTTGTATAGGAAATAGGTAGCACAATTAACACTTGAGTTTGGCAAATAGTGAATACCTCCTTGTAGGAAGGGAGTTACCTACAGCCTTAAAGGAAGGAGAAATACAGAAACTAATTATCAGGGCAAGTGAGAGTAAAACTTTTTTTAAAAAAATAGAAGACAGATTTTGACAGAAAAATAGAAGACACAATGTTAATATAGGCAATAGATTTAATTTTTATATATTTCTTAAAATACCGAGGTTAATAGTACTGATTTTGGAAAAAAAAGTAAAGAAACATGTCTGGCATAATTCAAAGCCGACATTCCTGTGTATTATAAATTGGTATTCTGCTTGGAACGGCATGTTAAATAAATATTATGTTTCAAACATACAGAAGTGAATAAAACCAAACCTCGGTGCCTCTAGGCTAGAATTTAGGCTGCTATATGCAATAATGTCAAAATAACACTTGTATCTGCTTCACCAGCATATAAATGTAACTTGACCCCAAAAACTGCTCATGAAGCATGTCTGACATCCTGTAATTTAGCAAAAAGATACATTGGCAAACATCATTTGGATAGAAAGATTTAGATGCTTACAAGAAACCATTAAAAACACGATTAGGGAGCTTTAAGGGAATTGGTTTCTGTAAGTTTGCATTATCTGTTTGCACTACGTTGCTACATACATTAAAAGGGTGCTATTGTGAATCTCAGTCTCAAGTCATGGTCTTATTAATTATGCATTTTTCAAATGTTGTATTTTTTTTCTAGAAACATCTCTCTCTCTCTCTGACCCATGTCTGTCTTCCGGGATCTCTCCAGTCCACTTTGGGTCTTCCTTTATCTCCTTTCTTTGGTGGGGATTGCAGGGCGGATGGAGAGATGAGGAAGGGCACTGGATCAGCCTAACTGACACTATCTCTCTGTGTATGTGTCTTAATTTAGCACGTGTAAGCAGTTGAATATTTTAAATTCCATTTTTAAGCAATTTGATGCTCTTAGTACTTTTGTGTTTTATTAGACAATCCGTGATGGGTCATTGTTTCAGGACAGGTTCGTGGATGTGTGTGAGAAGTGTTGAATGTGTCAGGAATGGTGCACAGGGGTACACACTGGTGCATGGGAGGTGCTTCAGAAGTCTGAGAAGGCATATGGTGGTGCAGAGCAGGTCAGGAGGGGTGCATGGAATCATGCTAGTGGCTGTGTGTGTTCATTGGACAAGAAGCAAGGAAAAGTGTTTTCCATTGTGTTCTAAGGTCTTCTCACTTGGCTGTATACTTATCTAGAATTGACCTTTGGACATATTTACCAGTAAAAAGGCACTGAGATGAAAGGTTACTTACTATGGAAGAAGCATCAATATCTTTGTGCTTAGCAAACCAAACTTTTTTCAGTCTATTGTTCTGCATGTGTGTGTGTCTATATATCTGTTTGTGTGTGTGTGAGAGAGAAACAAGATAGTTTGTGTGTATTAATGTCATGAATGGGGTGTCTTATTTTACAAACAATTTTTAAGAATAGCTAATAGTAATTTAATTTTATCACATATTTGCCCATTTTAGAATGTGGCTTCTAACCAGTGTGCATATGCACGTAACGATGCACACATACAATATAGCATATCAATACAGTTTTAAAATATCCAACTCTACTGGAAATGGCATGCCGACCAGATTAGGTTTTGTATGTGTTTAAAATGAATGTTCTATTTAATTTTCCTTTCTTTGGAGAATTCTCTGAGTATCATCTTCTTTTGGGTAAATACAATAATTCTAACAACTCTTCTGCTGGTCTGACTATAAGGAAATTAATTTATGCAGTATTGTTTTTTAATTACTGGGTTTAATCTGCCTTGCAAAACTGAGAGGGAAAGGAGAAATTATGAAGTGAAAACACTCCAAAATCCCATGAGAAAGAGAAAGTACACATGGCTAACACCTTGTTCAACAGTCTTTCTCAAAGGTTGTATTATCCATAAAAATTGGTACTACTAGCAGGCAAGAGGAACTGTTAAGAGTATTGCATAGGAATTATATGAACAGACATATTCAAATATTCACTGTAATTTGATAATATGTCTTAGAAATTATAGTCAGAGCTATGGTTTTCCCAGTAGTAATGTATGGCTGTGAGAGCTGGACCTTAAGGAAGGCTGAGCATTGAAGAATTGATGCCTTTGAGCTGTGATGCTGGAGAAGACTCTTGAGGGTCTCTTGGACTGCAAGGAGATCCAAACCAGTCAGTTCTACAGGAAATCAACCCTGATTGCCCATTGGAAGGACAGATGCTGAAGGTGAAGCTCAAACACTTTGGTCACCTAAAGTGAAGAAAGGACCCATTAGAAAACACTGTGATGCTGGGAAAGATTGAAAGCAAAAGGAGAAGAGGGTGGCGGAGATGAGATGGTTAGATACCATAATAAGTGTAATGGGCATGGATTTAGGTGGACTCTGGGAAGCAGTGCGGGACCGGGAGGCCTGGTGTGCTGCAGTCCATGGGGTTGCAAAGAATTGGACACAACTGTTTGACTGAACAACAACAACTTCTTAGAAATAATTCCCACTGACTTCACCTGAGTATAGGATGAAGGAGGAAACAAAAATATTGGAAAGTTTATCACTACCAATTATACAAAACAATTCCAAAAGTGTTAATGTTATTTCTCAAATTTAGTTTAAACCTTATTTTTTTAAAGAAAAATAAAATAGTGACAAGTACATATGAACAATCCACTACAGGTTAGCTTCCACTTCTGTTTCTTTTAGCTAAGCTTCATGTGGAGTCCTAGGTGCTCTTGGAGCTTTACTGTTTTTCTGCAGATGTTTCATTACCATTAAAGTTACCTAGCTAACATCTGCAGAAAAACAATCAAACTCAGAGAGCACTTAGGACTCCATAATTCAACCCTGAGCTACAAATATTCTCTTCTATTAAGCCTCATGTCTGAAAAGTCAATTATTCTTAATGTTTCATAGATTCTAAATATTGCATACATAGTCAAAAAGAATATAGGCATCTTTAAGAAGAAGCAATCTGTTCAGGAACAGATTAAATCCTGTTTGTATCAGTCCAAAATGCAACCATTAATAGAATAAAATAAACAATATGAGTTAATGTTCCCAGTTTAAATTATATTTCTGGCATTAATTGTATACTTTATATAAATATAGCAAAATAAAGGCATGTTGTATTAATAGAACCACTATTAATTTTTCAAAATTGGTCATTCAAGACTGTTATTCCAGAGGTCATGTAAATAATATCAGTGCTATGCATTTTTCTTCAAACTTCTGTTTCACTCTAGAATCAGTGATGTGAAACTCATAAGTATGCAATACTGAAGTTCAAAGTAGGTTTATGCAATCATTTTCTCTTATTATGATATGGCGAATCTGGTGAAATGCAAACTTTTTTTAGGATTTAATCTTGAGAAATAGTTGTCCAAGGTTTAGATATCTACTATTAAAGCTTTTTGCGTTGTTCTTTTTATCTGTCACTCCATTGTCAGACTAGAAAAGTATTGTAGTACTCAACCTGGTAAAAAATTCCATTTGATTCTGAGGGGGAAAAAAGTCAGCAAATCGTAAGGTTTCTTCTCCTGGGTCAGATGTTTCTGAGTTTACCCACTGCTTTCATCATTTAGATGTTCCCACTTAAACCCCCAATGTGTTTTTCAAACAACCTTTACTTCCTCAGACAGAATAATTTGTTTTTACTTTCAACAAACTCTTCTTAGTTGTAGGAAACACAGCATAGTGTATCCATCTAGTGGTGGATCAACAATAGTTCACAAATTGCATTTTTTCAAGTAGTTTCTAAGTCAGGAACAGTTGAGACAGGGATGAGGGGATGAAGGAAGGCAGAGAGAGAAAGGAAGAGAGAGAGAGGGCATATATTAGTCCATCCTCAGGCATTTATTTTTCATTCATTATTTCATTCATTTATGGATTTCAATTGTTTTATAGCTTCTTCTGCATCTATTAAATCATGCATTCACTAGTGTATTATTTTACAGTGATTACTTCCTGAAAAAGTATCACGAGAGTTTTGATAAGAGAATTCCCTATTCTCACAATATGCTTGACTGAGCCATGGGGAGAGTGGAGAGTTGTGTGAAATTTCTAACTCACACAAACCACCCAATTAATTAACTTGAAAGGGTCTGAGTTATCCCATATTGGGACTTGCTACAGGCTAAATTATCCACTCTGATCAACCAATCCTTCTTTTTTATTGTGTACTCTACTTGTTTCCAAGACATGTCCTAAAAAGATTGCAATGGTGGGGACTCTCAAGGAACCCCAACTGCTGTTTTCATTTCTATCCCTGCCTGATGGCCCTATGAAATGTTCAAAAAAAAAGTTAAGAGTAAGCCCCTGCAAATTTCTCAGTGGCAGCATTGATTTCCATAAAGCCAAGATAGATAGATTGATTGATTTCTAGGAAGAAAGAAAAATTCAAAGGCAGGAAGAGAGAATGACAGCTTTTCAGCATTTTTGTTTTGCAGTTCAGGGGATGATTTTAAATAATGGAAACAGATGACAGACCCAGCCATCTTCTACTGTCTGCTACCAGCAGATGTCTTTTCACTGATGAAAGAATGGTTGGATCATTTGTATTATGTAAACATGATGTAGAGAACTATGGAGATAACCTTGAAGAAGGAATGTGACAATGGTTATATAAACACCAGCTCAGTCCTGAGAAAGAGGAGAGGAGATAAGGAAACACACATTTGTTTGTAGGTGAAGAAATAACTTCTGACAGACTTAAATCCAGAGATGATGTGAAGAAATGACACCATCTCCATAATAATTTTAAGACAGAGTCCCACTTTTTTACTTGTTTAACTGGCATTTGGTTGAATGTGTAATGGTACACATAATAACCTTTAGAGACAGTAGGAAGAGCTGTAGGCAGGGCAACAGGTGTGTCAAAGGTATCTCAGGTCCAGAAGAAAAGTAAGTGTGGGAAGAATTTCAGAAGGGACCCTCCTTAGTTTTTTGGAGAATGAAGAGAGATAATGAGATAAATATATTCAGTCTTGCAAGATTCTGTTAATATAACAGATTATGGTCACCAGGATATATGAGAGAGTAAGTGCAATAGATCAGAATAGAGCAAGTTATTCATTGTCATGCTTCTTGTCTGAACTACCTGAAGGGGCTAACAGAATAGTACTTGTGTAGATGTGTAGATGTAGGCTTGGGCAGATGCCAGGAGGCAGTGCAGGACAGGGAGGCCTGGCATGTTACAGTCCATGGGTCGCGAAGAGTCAGACATGACTGTGCGACTGAACACAAAGATGTGTAGATTGCAACAGTCAAATGCGTAGATTATATTTGTTCATCTCTCCTGTTTTAACCAATTTCTTGCCTCCGGTTTTCCTTCCCGATGCAGGGGGAAGCAATGCTGCTTGTTAAAGAGAGAGAGAAACAGAAAAAAAGAGAGTGAAAAAGAAGGAAGGAAGGAAGGAAGGAAGGATGGATTTGAATAAAGTCCATAGAAATTGATCAAGAGAAAATCTTGCAAAAGTAGGTGCACATTTTTATGTGAGATTTTTAGCCTCAAATACTTTATAACCTTTATTTGTTTATTTATGCATTTGCCAATGTCTCTGCTGCCTCAGGTAACTCCAGGCAGCTCATATAATACAGTTAAAAGCCCAGCAAGTATTGACAACCTGACACAGCAATAGGATGGAGCAAAACTGTTCTTCCAAAATTACTGAACCTATGGTAAATGAAACAGAGTCAGCCTTAGCAGTGTGCTGCATTATTCAGTTTGGAATCAAGCAGTCAGACCCATCAACTCTTCAAGGAAAGCAGCTAGAGGAGGAAAGGCCGGTTTAACATATCTCACACTTGCTGAGTTTCATCTTTACCTCCTAAGGTGAGAAGCAGATGTTTTCTTTATAATAGTGCTTATATGTTAAATCCACATCTTTAAACACTCTATTTAAACCACAGTACATCTCTACATTTTACATTTAAAATAAAGGGAGGAGGGGTGGAGCAGACTAGGAAAAACAAAGACAGGGAATAAACAGATGACAGTCACCAGGATATATGAAAGAGTAAGTGCAATAGATCTGAATAAAGTCCTAAATCAATTTTATTTCAGAATTCCAGCTTCCTAAAGAGGTGGGTGGCAGTAAACCAATTAATATGCAACTTAATGAACTAATTAGCAAAATCAGAGCAATTATAGTACTGGGTATTGACTGATCTGAATATAAAAAGTAGAATTAGGCTTCACATATCAAAGTCTGTATCATAACTTTTACAACATTTCTTATTTGGGTTCAGGCCACTGAATACAGGATTAGACTCTGAGTCTGTGAGAAAGAACTTTCTAACAACGCTTCCTGAAGGAATAATTATTTGACTTGATAAGCATCACAGAGAGCCTGATTGATACCTATTAACAATATGTGCGGTGGTGCAGCAGCTTAATGACGCTGGATCTGTTGACCAGGAATGGTTGACACTCTGTGAGGTTCAAGTCTCAGCACTGTGTGATGGAGTGAGCTCCTGTCACTTGCCTCTAGCTCCTGCCCACCCAGTGGTTTGAAAGCATATAATAATGTGAGTAGATAAATGAGTACCACTTAGGTGGGAAAAAGCTAGCTGTGCCCATGAGGAGAGTGGGAGCTGGCACTAGACCTGCCTGGATGCCAGCTAGTGCAAGCTAATTCACCCCCCGTGGTGCACAGTGGATAAGTGCACAAAGTGCGAAACTGAGCTAACTAGCAACTAGGCTGCCAGGACCACTCTGTAATATAGCACTGTGGATATCCCTGACATTGTATGCCATACAAAATAAATAATTAAATAAAACAGCATTCAAAGTTAACCAAACTAAATATGTTAAATAGAAAATTCCACAAATACTTTCTTTTAGTATGAAACAGCAGCAACAATATCTGATTATAGCTCCTAGCTATCCTTTCATGACATCCAAAATAATACAAACAGAATTCCATGGATCAGTTTTGCACCAGATATTTCTATAATGCCCAAGTCTGTAAATTATGTGGTGTCATTCAGATCAGAACTTATCACTTGCTCTTTAGGTCTTACTTCAGATTCTGATACTGGGAATTTCTTTTACTTGCAAATGGTTCCAGCACTTTTCAGAAGTGCGTCGAGGAGAGCCAACTCAGCATTGGTCCCACAATATGATAACTGAGTCTGAAAGGCTGGGATTCAGTTCACTAGATACCTCTGCAAATGGATGTGACTGGTATTTGTTCCTTTTACCTTTAAAGCATAATAATAATAATCCCATCTTTATGAATAAACCATCAGCTGAGTCTAGGTTTACTCAGCTGGGGGAGGGGGGAAAGAATGGAACAGTTTCTAAACCATTGCATCAGGCACCTTCCCCAGTTGAAAAGTTGTTAAGTTTCCAGCTTTGCAGACAATATAATCTTAAAACCATGTGTGCCCTCTGCATGAGAAAACCAGATTTCCAGCAGTAAAAACTTGGTTTTATAACATATATAAAAAAATGATCACAGGTTTATTTTCGTTAATCCATAACCTTAAATGCTCATCTGCGCACAATTAAGGTAATGGGATTTGAGAAATGATGGGCTGAAAAATCCTAGCGAGCTACTTGATGGCAACAATAAAGGAGATAACTTTGCTGCTGTCTAATGGTTGCCTAAGTTTTTGCAGTCCATGTATGGTATACTGAGGGACAATGAATGGGGGATGCCAAACTTGCTTCCTCTGCTGTGATTCTAGGCTCTTTTGTTGGCTGCAACTTCTTTTTGCTTTGAGAGCATACTTGACATTCAGAAGCAAGCTAGGAAGAGTATCGCTGCTGTTGAACATTAGTGTTGGAGAAGATTCCTGAAATTATCATGGAGAGAGAAGAAAACAAACTGATGGGTCATTTTACAAATCAACCCAGAGTTTTCACTTGATGCAAAAATGACCAGCCTCAAATTATTCTACCTCAGAAACATACAAAGGCTTTCATCTCTGGAAAAGGCTGTAATGTTGGGAAAGGTAGAAAATGAAGAAGGGGACAACCAGCAACAAGTGGATGGATTCAGTTACAATGGGAATGGATGCACCACTGGAAGCCCTGAAAGTCCAAGTTAGAGACAGATCATAATGGAGGAAATCTATGTGGTTGCTAAGAGTCAACCATGGCTTGACAACACATAATTAATCCAGGGACAAACCTGGGACATTTTGCATCTAGGACAATCTAGAGCTATACAGAACAACTCTGTTGTATAGTTTCACCTACCAGGCCTCATTCCATTGTTCCATCGTTGTAGGAGAAGAGAGTTTTGGAGAAATTCTTATGGTGAAATATGGTGCTTTCATTGAGTCACAAGATGAGCAATACCTGTGTGGGAATGTCCTAATTCTGGATATTGTATAATAACCTTTCAGTGTCACCCCGTATTTCAGTGTAATTCCCAAAGGAAGGCATTAGGACAGAACACCTGTTTGTTTTGGGTTTTGTCTTTGTTTCAGTTTCAAAAAGATGAGCAGACAGAAGCTTTGGAATGAAGAGAATATGTGTAGCAGAAAATAGTGCCAACTGAACCATTTTCACCACTACCAACAACATCAGTTCAAAAGGGACATTCAAAATAATTTCTCCAGCAACATAGAGAACAAGGCAGAAAAGGGAAAGTTTTTCTTTCAGTGGAAGAAAACCTTGTGAGACATTGTAAGGCAGATTTTGATGCAGCCTTGTTATACTTCAGAGGACCTCAGTGAGACTTACTCCCAAATAAATATATAGGATTATAGCTTTTGTGATAGAATAGTGCCCTAGAACATTAGGGAGCCAAGAATAAAAACAACTGTTGAAAAAAAGAATTAAGCAGATAATATTAAACCCTATAGGATAAGTTATTGTTAGGAAGAGAAGACAAATATTATTCTTTGGGCAGGTTTTATGTCACTTTCTGACAAATGCTTGAATTTTTTTATTGCTATGTGACCATGATTATTGATTCTATCTAGCATGGCTTAGATTTTTTTTTTAAGACACTATTATAAGAAGGTACACTAATGTATGCACCAACAAATCCTTTACTGACTATAGTATATACTGTTATGTTTCCACAATTCTCATGAACTGTTCCTAATTGTGGAGTTAAATTCTGGGATCACACACAAGTAATACTTGACAGCAAATAAGGTGTACATTTGGATACTGCATAATCAATGAAATTATCATAAGAATTATAAAGAGGTCAACCATTTGATATGATACACTGAAGTTTAGGGTACTGTATTTAGGATATTTATAAACATTATACTTTCAACAAATATAATGGTAAAATGTCCTTTTGAAATGAAGCAATATAATTACTCATCACTGTGATTAATAAACATTGAAATGTTTATTGGTGTTCATTGAAATGAACACCAACACTAAAGTGGGTGAAGA
Source organism: Acrochordus granulatus (assembly GCA_032468055.1). Lineage (NCBI taxonomy): Eukaryota > Metazoa > Chordata > Lepidosauria > Squamata > Acrochordidae > Acrochordus > Acrochordus granulatus. Next base: position 156,197 of record JANHZU010006380.1, on the reverse strand, counting down.
AATTTCTCTGAGCTTTTGGAAATAATAAATATAAGAGAATGCAATGTCTGATTTACATTATAATATTGTATTGATATGACTTGGGGCTAGCTTTTTTTTTTAAAAAAAGCACAGTCAAAATACATTTTGAAATCAAAAGAGGGGTATATCTCATAGAATATTTGAATTGTTTCAAAGAAGAAGAAAAACCTAGAGCAAGACTGTTAGAAAGAGAAAATTTTCCAATACAATTTGTCACCCATGCATAAATCTTGCTGACATTTTCAGTCACTTTAATAGCCTACTCATTTTATAAATCAGTGGAAACTTGCACAGTTGCAAAAAAAAAGTGTGTATTTTGAACATCTCATTTGCATACTTTACCAAAAGCCAATGAGGCAGTGGAAGGCAACACTGGTGATCATAATAAGTGTTTGGGAACAGGCAGAAAGATCACTAATGGTTTGCCTTTAGGGATTTCTCTACTCCATAGGGGATGAAAATGAGAAGTATTTTTCAAGCAGTAGGGGGTAAAGGTTTTAAAACTAGAAACACATGGAGTGATAAAGATGCCAGTGCCATGGGGTGCATAGTGGGGAAAAAATTACAATGTAAAAAAATTGTAATTTCAGCAGTAATAATCATGTTTCATCATTGTTATTAAAGCATGACCCTTAAAGCCACGTAAATTAGATATAAGTTTTGGAAGAAGTTTATTAATCTTCCATGGGAATTATTAGGAAACTTTATAATCGTGGAAAGAACAGATTTTCATAGATTTGGTTTGTGTGTATGTGTGTGTGTATGAAATGAAGATCACTTGAATGAAGATTCTAGTGGTTCTGCTATATTGAAACACAGAAAGTTTTTGCTTACTTATATTTAATAGCAGGTAACATGAAACCCATGTCTTTTTTTTGTAAGCCTACAATGATTTAGTCTTAATCAATTTAAGACTGAGCAATAGAAATGTAGCTATTTGTACCTTTAAAATGGGTGAAGAAGAGCTATGTACTGGCATTAATTTAAATGAACCTAAGCAATTAATACATTGTCTTAGATCATGTGGAAAATTGGACCACAATTACTGTTCAAATGCATACACAAGATAAATTAATGAACTATTAAATACTGAATGTAGTGAAGCCACATCCATTAGTCAGTGCTCTTTTAGGAATGTACTACCTCTGAGTTGTCAATAGATCTCAACTTTGTAAAATAATAAGAGTCAGTATGGATCAGACGGAAGCCAATCTAGTGGGTTTTGCTCTTGCAGAAGCTAATCTGATGCTTCTTGCAAATTCCTAAGTGGGAATGTGCTACTTCATGTCTCCCAACAGCTGGTCCCAATGCTGCTTTGACCATTTTGAGAAGGAGCCATTGATAGTCTCTTCCTCTGTGCATAGCTTGAATCCATTTATAAAAAAAATGATATGATTGATCACTCCAACTAAGAGGGAAGTTATTTTTTAAGAAGTATTTATTTTTCTCTCTCCTGAATTTCATACCATTCAGCTTCAGGACTCTACAGCTTGGTGTAGTGGTAAAGGTATTGGCCTAGAAACCAGGAGATGGTGAGTTCTAGTCCTGCCTTAGGTGTGAAAGACTTTTTTCTCTCTCAGTCCAATCAACTTCAGGAGGTTGTTGTTGTGGGGAATAAGAAGAGGAAGAAGGAGTATTAATGTATGTTCACTGCTTCGAGTTACTCAGAAAGTAATAGAGGTGGGAGAAAAATCTAATAAATAATTAAATACACGATTCTCATACCTAAAATGATGTATGCAGAAATACTACCTGCCACATGATTTTACAGAATATGTGCTTTGAAGGTTTGAATGTATTGACCTTTATACCCCTACATGGCATGAAACTAGGCTATTTGATAGACTGCCTCTTCTTGATTATATGTCTACTCATCCCATCAGATCCAGCAGGACCTGATTATAGTCATCCATTTCCTAGTCACCTTCAGATTGGACTACCACATTGTGCACTACATGGGGCTGCCCCTGAAGAATATCTGGGAGCTTTAGCTGGTACAGAATGCAGCAGTGTGGCAGTTATGTGGGTAGCACATGTTAAATCTTTGCTCTGCAAGCTGCATTGGTTGCCATGTTGCTTTTGGCACCAGTTCAAGATGTTGGCTTAATTTTTAAAGCGCTTCATGGCATGGGACTGGGATATTAAAGTGACCATCTCTTCCTGGTTACATCATCCTGTCCCATTAGTTCTCACACAGAAACATGCTGCAGGTACCATCAGTAAAGAACTTACATCTGGTAGCTCCTGGAAGATGTGCCTTCTCTGCTGTGGCACCCCCATTAGGGAACATCTTTCCACCTGAAATTAGATTGGCCCCATCCCTTCTGATTTTTTGTAAGCCCTTAAGACTTGATTATGCTGTCAGGTGGGAAGCTCCAAGGGATCTGGAGATTTGTCCTGAGGGTTCCATTGCTAAGGGGCCATTTTTACTCTCCCTTCACCCAGGTGTAGTATTTTTCTTTTTATGTGATTTCTTATTGTTGCTTTCAGATTTGTATCTGTTTTTACTGGCTGTTTTTTACTGTTGGTATCACCTAGAGACAGCTATAGGGCAGCTATATGAATCTGATAAATAAGTCATGAGGTCTGGCTACTAAGGAGTTCCATCTTCTCTGCTGTAGCAAAGGACTTCTGAAATGACTTTTCCTCTGAGGTGTAATTAGCCCCATCCCCATTAGCCTTCCAGAAAGCTCTTAAAAATGGTTTTTCTAGCAATCTTGGGTCTCCTGGGGTTTGCATTATAAGAGTTGATTGGTCTTCTTTTTGGTTTTCTATTTTGTTTTAATTTTTATTTCTACTTTGGTGTTTTAATGATTATCATATTGTGGTGGAATATAGTCTGGATTCCCAGGAGAGAGGAATTGCATTCCAGAGGACAAACAGGCAACAAAGCTTAGATAGTTTGATTGGGAGAAAGAGAGTTAAGAAGGCTCCTCCCTAGCAATTCTCAGAGTATATCTATAGTGATGCAAATAGTTGCTTTAGTTTGGCAAGATTTCTGTCTATAGGTGAAGAGCAATAAAGGAATCTGCTCAGAAGTAATTACACATGTCTTAATTGGTTCTTGGGGCCTGAGACATATGTTTTAATTGTCACTGTGATTGTATGCTCCTCAGAGTCATGTTCTGTGAGATGGCCAGCTATATAAATCTGCTGAATAAACTGAATGAACAAATGAATGAAGCAAAACAGCCAATAATAACAAATAGACAAACACATAGTTTCACAGTATCTCAAGCTGGGGGAAAATCTCCTCTCCACCACCTTCAAAATTTCTGTTTCAGAATAAACTTTTGCTTTGTAGGCAGTCTCTTTGAAGTAATCAGACACTGGTTGTTACTTCATATTTATTATAGTACTCTTGCCTTTTAATGTTGCTATTCACAAATATGGAATAGCTCATACTTCATTCCCAGTAATTCCAGTGTAAAATACTTTAAATTGTTGAGTTTCAGTATAAATAAGCAGGATATTTTTTTTATTTCATGACTTTCTTTGGTACACATTTTTCTAGGTCATTCATTAACTTTTTTAAACGCAATAAGAACTTTCTGCTTCCAAGTGATGTGCTAGAATGTATTAAGACTCATGATTTATGTTGCCTGATATTGCTCAGTAGCTAGAATTCCTCTATCTCTTTAGAGAGATTAGAAGGATGATAACTGAGAAACATTTCCACCCAAGTTTCATGCAAATTAGATATTGAAGGAAGAGACCTATTATTCGCCACCACCAACATTCATATTAACACTGGATTTGTAATTACTACATTGCTGAAGAAAGACTGAAGTTATTTTTCATGATACAAATGCCAGTACATTTCTTCCAACAGCAAAGTTGTATAAGTTTCAAAACAGAACCATCCAATAAGAAGGACAGCTACTGGTGATGTGATAAGAGCACATCTAGTTGCTATATTCATTTTGTTGACTAGAATTGCAATCCTGTACAGTGGTGAAGACACCATGCTAGTTACCAGGAGACTTCAAATTCTTGTATTGTCACAAGGTTAGTCGGTAACTGTGGGCCAATGACTCTCAGTCCTAAGAAAGATACAAATGCAAACCATGTTTGAAAATGTTGCCAAGAAAATTGCAGAGGCTTGTCTTGACAATCACCAGGAGTCAGCAGTGACTTGAAGAGAAGAAGAGGAAGAGGATGCGGAAGAGGAAGGGGAGGAGAGGAGGAGGAGGAGGCAGCAGCAGCAGAAGAAGTCTGCATAGACACCATATTATGCAAAGGCTGCACAATGATAAGAAGTCCAGGGAGTGTTTTTTTATTATAATAGCAACTAAAAACAACGCCAATTATGCCAACAAAATGCAACGTGTTTCTGCTGCACGTCAGTTTGCAGCATAGAAGCTTTAAGTCTTGGTTTGAAGTTTGATGGATGTCTGAGTTCTTGGCATTGCCATTCTAATATAGGAGGTCTGAGTATGTGTTTTCAGCATCGTCTATAGCAATTCTTATTTACATATCCATATATAACATCCTGCTGTCTATACAGAACACATCTGGGTATTTGTGTATTGCTGGATGGCTTAAATTCAGTAAAATACATCAAAAGCACTTTTCCACTAATTAACCCATATCCCTTAATTTTTTTAAAACATAAAAAATTATTCCTATCAGCTTTCAAGCAGCTGGTATAGGTAAGATGAAAATCTGCAGTCCTGTTTTTGGAATGGGATTAATTTTGCTTCTTTTTGGAGTTTACACCATCTCCAACACATCTGTTTAATAAGCTGCATTTGAAGGTCCTGTTAAACTAGCAAATCTGTGTTCTTCCACATAATAAGGATTCCTATCAAGACCCATTATACTGCATTTTGCAAACAAGAAAAATTACAGCGTATCACTTTTGATCATAAATAGACCATTTAGCAAAAGGAGACTTGAGCATATCTATGAGGACAGGTGGGCTGAAGGAGTTTGCCAGACTGCATTTCACACCCCAGAAAATCTGCATCTCACTTCTTCCTTTTGCCAGCAGTTAAATCAAAACTTTTAACAACTGGGACCTCAGCTGGATTAGTGCTGAATATGGCAACACTAATGACACTATAACAATTTCTTGGTGAGATGACAGCAATTTGTATTTCTGTAAAAGGTATTTATTCTTTTAGAAGAAAACATCACCTGCCAAAGAGCTTCAGTCTCTCAGTTTACCACCGGATAATCCAAACTGAGAAATCAATAGAAACATGAAAATCTAACTATGGATTAAGATCATTAGTAACCCATGTGTAAGCAATATGTCAACTCATGTTAGAGAAATTGGTAGACTAGTATCTGCAGAAAAGAGTAAATTTAATGCAAGTGAATTTAGAAGAATTTGACACTATATCAAATTTGGATTAAATATATATTTTTCTTCTACAATGAGCTAAGCATAAATTTAATCTTGGTACAACTGAACATCTAATACATTACAATTCATTTCCCTCCATCCAAAATAGATTAAAAAGGGAGATCTGAGCCAGATTTACACAAAACCCACATCTGGAGATGAAATTTGTAAGTCTGGTGCATTGGGGCAAAGTGATGTCAAACCAGAACAGGTTGGGGTTTTTTTGCATTTGGGCTGCCACAAATACCTGTATCTCCAGAACTCTGGGATATCATGAAAGATAAATGATGGAATAGTTTTAGTCAGATACCCATGATGGGCAGGAATATGGGCAGGTATAACTTAGCAATCAGGCAATATAGCCAGTTCAAACCAGCATTAAAGTTTCATGGTTGGTATGCAGTTACTTTTACTAGGATTAAATCTCTGTGTTTCTACCCACCCCCAGAAAGGAAATGATGCAAGTGGTGTTTTCTTCTTCAGCAGCCCTGCATGGTTTTATAAGTACAACAAAGCCAGTATAATCAAGGCTTTTCACTGTACGATATGCTCACTTATTTGTATGAAGTATGCCATTTCTAGGCCATTTTTTCTAACTTTCCACCCTAAGTTTTCTGTTTTTGTATCTGCCCAGTAGGCTGCTGATTGATTCAATTTTTTGATTGATTGATCCAGATCCAAATTTTGATTTGAACATCCTGATTCCACTTAATTCTCAGGAGCATAATCATTATTTTTGAGTATGCCTTCTCTAAGTTTTCTAGTCAAATGAAAGAACACAGCATTGAATTTAAGGTGCTGGATTTGACTGGGGACCCAGGTTCATTCTCCCTCAACCATGAAACTTACCCAACAACCCAATTTACCCAACAGATAAAGACCATCACCATTATAATCGACAGTCACATACAGGTAACCCAAGTTTACCTTGTAGAATATATTGTGAAGAAGTCCCACAACTTTATTCTTGTACTGTGAAAACAATTGATAGCAAATGTCATTTCCTGAAGTTTTCATCTCTGTTGTTCAGTATGTGAGGAACATATTTTACACAAACCTTCTAATATTAAAAAAAATCAATAATGTAACTCATACATTCTTGTGAAATGCCAGGCTTGACAGCAATTTCCCTTTGAATCAAACAATCAAATGTCCTTAATCAATTCAACAACCTTTCTTATATTAAACTCAGTTGCTTCACAGTTGTCCACTTTATTCCTGATCACAAAAAAGTCAGTTCTTACGAATTCATCAACTTTACATGTTTTGGCGTAGCATTGCACAGCACACATAATCTTTTATCATAGCAAATTCCTATCAACTGAAAAGAAACAAGAGATGCTCAAGAACATGTAAGAGCTTCTAGTACATCAGTATTGCCATTTATTGGCAACTTAAAGCATTGGAAGCATTACTTTTTATTCATGCATCTTATATGCGAAGAATGTAAAATATAACCATATGAAGTAAAAGTGTACAATAAATCAAAAAGATAGATATATTTGTGCTATGCATTCTTGTAAGTACTATAACTGTACCTACACTAAGTACTGTTAAGTTGCTTGTGAGATTGATGGCATATAAACATGATAAATAACCATCCCAATCTTACTACCTGCTCTTGCAGTACAAATCCAATTATTATTGTTGAATATATTTTCTTTACTTTTATTCTACTCATTAGGTACAAAATCATTACTCAATAATGACTGTGAAAACAAAATTAGAGGAATTTCCTTTGTACAGTGCCTTAAGGTCTTAACAAAAAGATCAGCTATCTTGCTGATCATCAATACTTTAGCCATAAAATTATCTATAAAGCTGAACCTTGGGAGAATTATGGCAAATTGAAGATGGCTCTACAAAAGTAGAACCAATGACTGTGGCAATGACCAAGGAACCAGTGAGTAGATCAGTTCCTTGGAACATGTTCAGATAAGGAGAGTACAGAAGATCCATCCACATGTGCTCCAGACAGCTACTTCTCACAAGGAGACTGCAGGACATTGGTTTTCTGTGGGTTCAAGTGCCAGGAGATTATTGTAACTGCCATCTAGCTCACAACCACAGTGGAGTCCTTTAAAGGACATTAATTTAAGAACTTCTCCTTCTAAATATTTTCAGAAATTGCCTATTAAGTATCTTCAAGCTATTGGGGACCTTCAGAATGACAAGCTTTGAAAAATCTTCATTAGATGAATTTATCTTCAGATCTAAACAAATAATAATTTCAAGCTTAAGAATTTAAAGAATTTGAAAGAAATAACAAAAAGCTAAATACAATTTTGATTTAAGAAAGTTATAAATGTATTAAAGGAGAGATAAATTTGGGATATTTACTTTTACTATAAGATTTTGGAATTCATTTTTTAAAAATAAACAATTTCTCATAGGAAAGGGACTTATTTTAGTAATAAGTAATAACAAAAGATAAGTGATGATTTTAGAAATTGAACACTATAGGAGACTAAAGATTTTAAGCAGAAGAAAAAAAAATACAAGTTTGATGTCAGTTAATACTGGGACTTACAAAATGACATAAAGTATTATATTAGAAATATTAAAGGAGATCTTTGAAGAATGGAGCCAGAAGTTAGTAACTACAATATCATTACTTTCAGTAACAATGTCTGCTTTTATGGATATAGACTGTGTCTAAAAGATGATAATGAAAGAATGACAGATAAAACAGTGTTTTATCTGGCAAGAAACAAAAAGTATAGAATATGGAACTTGACAGGCCAATGATTTGGAAAAGGACGCTTTACTGAATATACAACAGAAATTGGCTGAAGGTTTAAACTTTAAAAGGAAAATGCAAATAATACTTCAAGAGAACAATCTGGAAAAAATACTGGATCTACAAAAGAGGCTTGTTAAAATTTTGAAGAAGGCTGTGTGATAGGATACAGAAGAATTGTACAGAATTCAAATCCTATGACAATATCTGATTGAATTAAAGTTTAAGACTGATAGAAGTAAAAGGAAGGAATATAAATTTGGTTTATTTGATCAAGGTTATCAATAATATTTTCTTTGCAATGTTCTGACAACCATTTTTGAACTTGTGCTGATATTAGGATGGAAATGTGATGTTTTATGAATTTGCTTACAGGTAATGGATAAGATATAAGATGAACAAAATATTTGTTTAACCTTACAGGGAGTGAAGGGTTGTTCAGTTTGTTTATACATGTTGCAATGAAGATGTATTTCTTTTTCTTTATTATATTCTTTTTGCAATTTTTATTCTTTCTTTTCATTCTGTTTTCATTATCTTAGTTTCTATTATTTTTAATATTTTGCTAAAATTCTTAATAAAGTTATATTATAAATGTATCTATGAAATCAAATGTGTTGAGAATTCCTGAACATGGGCTACATATTTTAATAAATAAAAATTCAGTCAATAACCTAAATGAATTGTTCCATATGTATAATTCTCTGGTGCTTTCTGAGGCTACTGCTATCAGTTCATGAATGGGAAAAATTAAATTAAATGAAGTGGAGGTGGAAATAACAGTATAGCCCCAATAATCTTGTGAAATTTAGCAGTTCATGAGATTTTAAGCATTCTATTAAACTTAAAAGCATCTTTTTTTCAAAATATGCACCATCTGGATTTGGTTATATGTACCATGTACCATATGGTTTACAGGCAGTGCATCTCAAAACCTAACTAATGTGTTAATCTATAAAAAAAAATCTGATAATAATATAGAAGAGAAAAAAAATTAAGGATTACTGCGTTAAATTATAGTTTTGCAGAATTGTCTATATATAGCCAAAATGTAACTGTTTTATGACATCCATGTTACAAAAATCCGAATTTCACCATCTTCAAAATCAGAATGTATTTTTATTCTAGGACTTCAAATACATAGTTCTAGAATAAAAATACATCATATAGTTTTTATGCATGTGTATATATGTACACAATATATTTTGAAAATTAAACTGTTCTTTTTGTAATATAACATTAAATAAAATGGATAAGACTATGATCCTGTGCACTGCTACTAGTCTTATTAAATATTTATTTATTTGGGGTTACTTTGCATATACTGTATATGTGAGACAATATTAGAGAGAAAGCTTTAGGGATGATGACCCAATTGAAAAAGGAATTTAGATCTGTATTTGGATACATTAAATACATGTAATCCTTGATTTATGACCACAATTGGGACTGGAATTTTGATCAGTAAGCAATGAAGTAATTAAGAAAGCAATCACATGATCGTATCCAATTTTATGTCCATTTTTACCATGGTTGTTAAGAGAATCACCATGGTCATTAAACAAATAATGTGGTCATTAAGTGAATCTGGCTTCCTCAATTGACACGGCAGAAATCAGCTAGGTAGGTTGCAAGTCACAATCACATGATCACAGGATACTGCAACTGGTCATAAATGTGAGCCAATTGCCAAGCGCCTAAATTGTTATCAGATAACCATGGGAGTGGTGACGTGGTTATAACATCAAGGACAGGTCATAAATGGCAATCTCCCCCCATCCCAAATAGCAAATGTTCTTCCTTCATGCTGAACACACTAAAAACTGTAGAAATGACCATGGATTTTAGAAAAAGTCGCACTATTCTATCCCCCTTACAACTCAGCAACACAGTCCTTCAAGTTTCTATGATCTATAATCTCCCAAGATTTGAAATGGATGACTAACATTAGCACCATTTTTAAGAAGGCACGTCAGAAGATGTATTTCCTGCATCAGCTCAAGAAGTTCATCCTGCCTCAAGAGCTGCTGATGCAGGTCACACTGCAGGAATCACATACATCCTTTGTATGTCTATAACTGGTTCAGTGCAGCAACCACGCAGGGCAGGTATAGACTCCAACAAACAAACAAACGGAAAGAATAATTGCAGCTAACCTGCCCTCGATAAAGGACCTGTGTATTGAGAGGATCAATAAAAGGGTGGAGAAGATACTTGCAGACCCTTCTCACCCTGGACAAAACTTGTTTGACTCTCTTCCCTTGGGTAGGCCATACAAAGTAATGCATACCAAAACTACCAGACGTAAGAAGAGATTTTTTCCCTGCACGATCATTCAAATGAATATTTGATTCATGCTATATATATATATGCTATGTGATAGCACATAAGGGCAGAGAATACTAAACATACCTATTAATTCTACACTTTATAATACTTCCTTTCTACTCACTGCACACTTACTGAATAACACTGTTATGTATTATTTTATATTGTTGTCTTGTAAGTGTACTGAGAGCTGCTGTATCAAAATCAAATTCCTTGTGTGTCAAACCATGCTTGGCCAATAAAGTATCTGAGTATCTGAATGGGTTTTCATTGAGACCAGCGCTGTAAAATAAACTGGCACACTCTGACACCAAAACATTTATTCTCAAAGATGAAGTTGGCACAAAAGAAAAGGAACAAATTTGGGTGAATGTTAAGAGAATTAGAGTAGATCCAGTTAAGAGAATCCAGTAGATCAAATATCAAATACTGAAAAGCAGAGATCTACACATCAATCATCTCTCAAGTCAGTCTCAAGTGAGGTAGGGATGGGGAAGGTAGCCGAAAGACTTTTTGGCCAATTGGTTCTTTTCTTGATTCAACTGAAACACATGACTCTCAAATGTGCTCCTAGGTGTTGTTATAGCCCACTTTCATATTTCCTTAGCATGTGTTTGGGGAGAAAACAGTTGTCTTCTCATTTAGGACTCACAAAACTGCTATAAGGGTATCATTTGCTAAGTGTTGATACGGAAATGCCAAGGGGATGTAATCTAATCTTTAGTGTAAGAAATGCAAATCTTAGTATATGGTTTAGTGCAAATCAGGGTAACAGATTAACACATTGTCTTAAAAGCATAAGTTGTTGTGAGCTATAGCTTACTTGTTATGATACGGCTAAAGTGATATACGAGTAAAATTGGAGTAGGTAATGGAAATCAGGGTGGTTATGTCATTAAATTACAAGCGCCTCTTCAATTAACTATTGTATTTAAAAATCCATTGTATCTACTGAAATCTTCTCAGATGGTTTCAGCGGTTAAAATGCTCTGATATTAGTTTGTCCTTGTTTTGAGTCCTGAGGTCAAACTTCTGTCCATTATTTTTTTTTTGCCAAGTGTGGCCTGCTTGTCCTACGTAGAACAGGACCAAATAATATCAGAGCATTTTAACCTTCCAGGACATTCCATTACAGATCTCCGACTAGCTGTTTTGAAAACAGAAACTTTACCAGCACAATTGAACGAGAGGTTGCTGAACTCACATGCATCAAAAGCTTTTAGACCAGAGAACAGCAGTCCTGTCTCCTTTTGAAAAGATAATATGGGTTTGTGATTTGAAAATCAGTTTTATTTTTAAAGAGAATAAGGAATGGTTAAATGCTCAGTCAATTACAAGCAAATAATGCCTTCAGCATTAACAAAAATACAAGCAATGTCTCCAGCATCAGATGCCTATAAAATGCTGTGGGAAGCTGTATTTATGGCACAAAAAACTTAAGGTGGAACAAAACATAGAAGAATGCATGAAGAATGCAATAAACTTCTGATACAAAAATCTGATGTGCATTTCTAAAAACAATTGGAAGACACATTCAAAATATCAGCAACCAGACCAGAGTGCAGATCCTGACCTAAATGTTTATTTCCAGGAGGAAGGATTTCCACCCCAGCTCACTTCTGCAGATAGCCAGTTTTAACTAATTTCAGATTTTATTGATTGTGATCTTTTTCTTAGCTCAGGTTGATTCTCTACAGACTTCTGGGTTGTGATTAGGAGGCTCCTTTTTTCATTACAGAGATGCTTAATTTTACTCTTATCACATGTTCTAACAAATTAATTCTCTCCTCTGGAGTCTTTGCCTTCCCTTCACTTAAACAGCCTTACAGGTAATCCTTGACTTACAACCATTTGTTTAATAATGCTTTGAAGTGAATAATGCTTTGAAGTCTTGAACACAAGACCCATCCTTGAAGTTACAACCATTGCACTACCCATATGGTCACATGATTACCATTCAGATACTTGGCAACTGGCCACATTTATGATGGTTACAGAATCTTGCAATCATGTGATCATAATTTACAACTTTCCCAACTGGCTTCTAACAAGCAAAATCATTTGGGGAAATTGGATTTGTTTAATGATTGATTGATTGATTGATCTTAATGATGATGGTAAAAATGGTTGTGAAATTGGGTCCATTCATGTAATGACTCACTTAATGACTGCATTGCTTAGCAACAAAAATTCTGGTCCAATTGTGGTCATAAGTCAAGAACTACATGTATTCTCTACTAATAATATGTGTGGTAGATGGCTTAATATCTTAATAATGATTTTACAAACCAGAATCTTCCATGGTGCCAGTTCCATCATGACCTTAATAGTATGGATTATAAATAGGCTCATGCATTCTGGAAGCCCAGATGTGAAACTATGATTATTACCCAATCAACAAAATCAGTGTTAAATAATATTTGAGACTAATGGTGCACAGGGCAATCAAATAGTAAACTATATGGGAAATTTTCAGACATGAAAGACCAAATCTAGGCATCAAGGTTCAAATTAACTGATTAATTGCTCCAGCCTATTTACAAGGATCTACTCAACTAATGGTTCAGTACCTGTGGGTGTTAGATAAAGTTCAACAGCAATCAGGAAGGGTTGGACTTATGCATTTGTTGGTACATAGAGATTCCCAGGTAAAGTTTTGCTTGATTCTTCCCTTTGGTTCTGCCATCCCTTTACCTACAGAAATGCAGCACAAAGAATATTTGAGACTAATGACATACAAAGCAAATAAGAAGCACTGCATCTTTAGACAACTCCATGCATTCTCTTAAATGAGAAAAAAAAAGACTGGGTTCAAAGGAAGATGGAGAAGCAGTGATTTTGAGTCATAATTCACTTTAATGGAGCATATACAGAGTTCACCTATAGGCAGAGAAAGTAGCATCAATTCTGGAAGTGATTATGTGGCCAGAATGAAGACTGGTCACTGATAGTTCCAGCATTGAAAAGAAGTTCCTTGCTTTAGAAGGCACTTACAATTGGAACATGAAATGTCTGAAGTATGAACAACAGAAACTTTGAAACTGTTAAAGATGAAATAAAGTGTACTCAGACATTTTAAGGAAAGATGAATATAGATAGACTGGAAATTTTAAATCAGATAATTGGGTGACATATAGTCAAAGCATGAGAACATGTAAAGAATAAAGTGACCATGGCATACAACCATGGCATTGTGTTGCTGTCCTCAGCTGTAATCTAACAACTGATAGAACTGCTCCTTAGAAACACTGGTGTTAACACTTGTACAAGAGTTATGCACTGGTAGAAGACACTGACGTCTGTGGCAAATTGTAAAAAGGGCTAAATGCAACACTAAGGGACGATGTAATATGGCTAACAAGTGATTGGAATGAAAAAAATAGAAAAAAAGAACTTGGAATTACAAGATTTGGACTGCATAAACATAATACAGTAATATATAAGATAAGTTAATAAAGATTTGAAAAGATAATTTTTTTTTGGTTTATTGCCCGCATCTGCTTCTGGCTACATAACTGCAGGCTGTATGCATGAAGACAAAATCTGCTACGCCAAAGGAAATAGAAGATAGTGAAGTGCAATAAAATGAGTCTATATCCTTCCAGATGCAGACTGTGATGCGGGTATGATGATCAATGTCAGATATACAGACAAAGAAAGAGATGTTAAAGAAAGAGATGTATCAGGAAGATTTGCCTGGAAAACATACAAGCAGAAAATAAGATCCCTATACGAAGCAAATTTAGTACTATTTAATTATGCAAATTTGTTAGTTCATTTTAGAAGCCATTAGAAGAGACAGGAGGCCATGTGACAAGTGAAATAAAAGGGGAAAAAATCCAAAATTTTAAAGAGAAAAAGATCCAGGTGGCTTTTAGAACAAAGAGTCATGATAGTAAAAAAAAAGTGACGTATTGAAAGCATTGGGCACTAAAAAGAATACACAACTGAGTACAGATTTCCAGGGTTGAACAATGAAAGACATGGATAGATATCTTATCCAAAAATGTCAGCAGATTGGATCTAAAAAAGCCAAAAATGTTTCTTGTTTTACTGAGCAACCGTCCCTCCTGCAGATCAGATTGGTTGCAGCATCTGATCCATAGATAACTTCCTCATAAAAACAACCCTTTCACATACGAACACAGAGGAGGAACTGCAATATCTGATTTGGGAGGGGTTGACAGCTTTGCAGGCAGAATTCAATCCCCTTCCTTCAGCTTCTACTCCTTCCTTTCGCTTTTATTTAGTTATTTTTTATTTATTAGATTTGTATCCTTCCTTTATTACTTTATAAGTAAATCAAGGGATAGAAGATATCTATTTTCCCCACAACAACGATCTGTGAGGTAGGTTGGGCTGAGAGAAAGTATCTGGCCCAAAGTCACCCATGAGCAGCTGTACTTGAATTGGTGTCTTTAGAGATATCCACTTTTAAGTTTCTCATAACTAAGTAACTGAAAACAAGATGAAACAGATGGAATAAGCCAGCCATTCTGTAATTTTACTGTATAGAAGAAAAAAAAACATATATTGAGAGGCAGCAACTATTTTAGAAGTGTGCTATGATTGCATATACTGTATTGGTTTGGTAGCACTTCCCCAATGTAATTTTTGTCATTTCTAGCATGTGCGTGTTCATGATTCAGTCTATTAAATGTGCCTGTTTTTATTTTATTTTATATTCCACAAGGTACAGTCCATAAAGGTTTTTCTTAAAACGCTGAAGATACATTAAGATAATTGCAACACCCTAATTAGAGATTCTTCTAAAAATGGCTTATCTACTCATGTTTTAATAGATGAAAGACTTTAGAGGGGTTATGGCAAAACAGTTACAGTAATCAGAGAAGAAAAAGTGCTGAAGGTATCATGAAGCTCCATAATTAAACTGAAGCTTATAGCTCAATTATATTTGAACATCATTATGCATAAAACATCAGTAGGCATCATCAACAATCCAATAAAAGAGATTCCATCAGTGTTAAAAGCCAAAAGGTAAGCCATAATACAGATTGGACTAAACTGTCTAAGCAAAATATAGGAACATGTGATTAAATTTAAAGTCAGTTCTCAGAATCTCTCTATTCCAATTGAAGAAAGTGATATTAATGCCTTGCTTTGTGTGAAACATAATTAATTGATTTAGTGAAAAGGGTGGAAGAGAGGATGACATCAAGTTTCAGGGAATTCTCAATTCTAATGAAATTCTATCCTTATCTATCCATCCATCCATCCATCCATCCGTCCGTCCGTCGGTCCGTCCATCCTTTGGTTTGGATACATTTATCCTGATATTTATTCTCAATTTCCTTCTCTAGATTTTTTCATTAGTTAGCTAATATAGTCCTGCTTTTCAGTTTCATTGCATAACTCCTTTGTAAATACGTGGTGAGGACCAGATAAATATGCTGTAATTGAATGGTCAAGGTGATTAAAATGAATTGTAAATATACATGATGATACAGTACAACTGTCTTTATTCTCTCTCCCTGTTGATGATTGCTTTGTATTAAATAGCAACACTGTGTTTGCTTTTAGCACCTCTGTGAAGAGAGGTTTAAAATGTATTAATGGTGCCTATAAAATCTTCATAAAATAGTATGTAGCTCAATGCAACCGAGAGGTCTTGAAAAGTTGCCATTGGCAGCAACATAAATTGCTGCATTAGAAGATTTGAACTGACATCACACAATCTTCCATCCCTTCATAGCGTGGTTCTCTGGAGAAAACAACCAATGATCAGAGACCCACACTGAGCAATGTTTTCTGGAACTGAATGTTCTATAAAATAAAACATTTGCTAGGGATCAGAGTATCTTCTGACATCCTGGTTTATTTTTAACTTAGAATATAAGAGGAGCATAGCTTGATCTTCCACATGTTCCTCTTTCATTTGCGAAGGCATAAATGGTGTACAATGCCAGGATGCAGGGAGGAGACATTGCCCTTCCCCTCATTTTTGATCACAAAATCGTTTTTAAGTTCTGAAACCAGCACTGATTAAAAGGTGGGTCAACAGTGATGGGGGAGGAGTGAGCACCCATCATTCAGGCTCCTATCAGCCTGAGTTGATTTGGCCTGGCAAGGATTAAAGATTGAAGATACTGATACTGCCATAGGTGAAATATGAATTTCCATTGGCATTCAATTTCTTTGCAGCTGCAACAAACTTTATAGAGCTGAAGGAAGTAAGGAAAAAAAACTCTCAACTTTGCAAATCTCAGTATTAGAGAGATATCTGGGAGATTCCCCCAGAATGGCTATGTTTAAATTTGATGTGTTTATTTTACTTCTCTCATCTACCTTTAAAAAGTATAAGATATCGGACCTTAGGAAGAATGTAACATTTATAACAACAATGAAAGTCAATAGAAGTGGGGAAATAATCTATTCTTTTGTAGGATTTTATGCCTATGCTCTGGCATTTCAAGAAGTGCAACCTGTAATTCTCTGACCTGACCAAGAAAGCTGAAGATCAACAGCCCTAATTTTAGGATTTTGCTTTTGTTTTAATTTACTTCGAAGATATTATTTTTTTTGTAAATGGGAATCTTCATAGTGAAATAATATGATTTTGTTATTTAACGACAAGTCTTTTCTTCTTTCATTTTTCAATATGTTCCTTCTATTCTATGGATTTCATAATAATTTTTAAATTGTGTTTATATTCTAAAATGTAAGAAAAAGAATGTACAGTATTTCAAACTGAAATAATTTGCAACTAATCAATATTTACTATGTAACTTCCTCACTCAAAATTTCACAGTTTTTAGCGTTAAACATTTATTTAATCCAGATCAAAAGAAAACACAGGAATCTTTTAACTTTATATTCTGTTTCTGTTCATTTAACTACAAGCAAACAATGGCCTTGGAAGTCACCAGGGCATTCC
This sequence comes from Acrochordus granulatus, assembly GCA_032468055.1. Lineage (NCBI taxonomy): Eukaryota > Metazoa > Chordata > Lepidosauria > Squamata > Acrochordidae > Acrochordus > Acrochordus granulatus. The sequence continues at coordinate 138,863 of JANHZU010006380.1, read as the reverse complement.
AAATGTTTTATGCTGTCATCATAAAAATCTGACTGTAGTAGAATCTGTCTGGAGCTGGACGTGCCCTGGGTGACCTTTAATGCATATATGGATCCCTTATGATTTTAAGAAAAAAAATGTGTATTTTTTAAAAATAGAAAAATATGTAAATGGCTTAAGTGACAGAAAACTCCTCTCTGGAGGATGTCATTCATTCAGACGTTCATAACTCTCAGAGGCAGAAGTTCTCTGAACTTGTATTTTGTTTGTGTTTAAGAGGAAACAGCAAATGTAGTCAGTCACTTTAACATCCCCATTAATAGGAAAGTCAGACATTAGTCCCCCCCGCATCAACATACGCTCTTTTCAGTCTGTTTATATCTCTTTTCAATGTGGAATATAATTTACATGGAGGTAAAAAAGTGAAACTTCTTGGAGCAAATATTATGCTGTGAAATAAGCAGAATTGCTCGGAAATATGCCCTATTCCTTGTAAGAGTCTTGTTTCTCTCCAGCTGTGTGTATTTATGTCACTATCCTCGCCTCTTTTACTACTAGCATGGGATAAATAGAGGGCTGAAGTTTGACAGATAGTTTGCTTGGCTCTGAGTGGCCCAGAATAGGAACTGTGGGTCTTCTGAGTACAACCAAGGATTGAGGACAATCAAACAAGAGACATTTTATAGGTCCTCAAAGCTGAGCTTCTGTGAGTGTGTCACCCCTGTCAACTTCTCAACCCTTGAGGCATTTGCACATTCCTCTGAGCTCAGTTGTTGGAAGAATAAAAGGTGATCAAGCTCTTTATTATTTATTAATATCTTTAATAAAGGTATTTTGGAAAAGAGGAAGCTGGATGGAGCTGTAAGTCAGTTAGAGGAAAAGGCTGAACCAAGCAAACCATTAGTGAATGAGTGTATGTGTTAGAAAACATGTGATAGCAATGGCAAAATATTGTTTTCATTTGTTTATTCCTTTTTTATCCATCAGGAAATTAAAGCAGTATGGATGTTTTTTTCTGACCTCCTATTTTCTCTTCACATAACTGGTGAGGAAGTCAGGCTAAGAGACAATGATGCGAATAAAGTCACCTAATAGTCATCCAGGACTCAGTGGGGCCTGAGCCTCCCAGTATCAGATCTAACCTCTACGTAACATTTGTGGAGAAGGAATTAAAAAAAATTAAAAACAAGAGTGGCTGGACGAGAAAATGAGAGAGAAAAGAAAGACAAAGGAAGCTGGGAAAGTCCTAGAAAGAAGAAAATATGTACTATGTGTTTGGATTAAAATTATCTCAGGTGAAAATGGACTTTGTTGAAGGGGATTCCATCTTTTAGAAGAGCGAACTAAAGGATAACTCACACCACCTTAGTTCCTCTCATGTGTAGCTTGTGATTACCAACAATAACAAAATACTTCTGTAGTCTTACTATCAAGTCTTATGTTTTCAGCATTGAGAATAGAATTAGAAATAGCTTCTAGAACAAGGAAGAAGTAGAGGCCTTGTATTCCAAAGAGTTATGAGCTTGGTGCTTTCTGTCTCAGATTCAGATACTTTATTGGCCAAGCATGATTAGACATGCAGGAATTTGACTCCGGTACAGCAGCTCTCAGTGTACTTGCAAGACAGCAGTAAATAAAAGAATGACAGAAACAAATCAACAAAATTATGTGTTCAACAGTAAAATGTACATCTAAAATGTGCAACCAGTAGAAAGGAAATATAGGAGAGTGCAGAATTAGAACCACAATCTATTGATAATATGTATACATATTAAACAAAACTTCTGGATTAATTTAGAATTCTTGGCACTATACTAATCACTATGTCCTGTCTTATAGCATGATTTAAGTATTCAGCTGAATGATTGCACAGGGGAAAAACTGTCCCTGAGTCTGTTTGTTTTGGTGTGCAATATCCTATAGTGCCATCCAGAGGGAAGAGATTTAAACAATTTGTGTCCAGTCTGAGAGGGGTCTGCAGATATCTTTTCTGACTTCTCTTGACCTGAGCAATATACAAGTCCTCTATGGACTAGCTATAGCTATAGGCTAGCTGCATTTATTCTTTCTGCAATTATATCTGTTTGCTGGGGTTAGTATCTGTCCTGAATGGTTGCTGCACCGAACAGACAGATATAGATGTACAAAGGAGAGACTCTGTGAGTCTGTATCAGCAGTTCTTGAGGCAGGTTGAACTTCTTGAGCTGGCACAGCTCTGTTCTGCCTTCTTAATAATAGTGCTAATATTAATCATCCATGTCATCATGGGAGATTTTAGAGCCCAGAAACTTGAAGGACTGTACTGCTGATACCATGTTGCTGAGTATGGTAAGAGGGGATGAAATAGGAGGA
>JANHZU010006380.1:95719-108664 GCA_032468055.1 Acrochordus granulatus | reverse complement strand
AAGAAATGGAAGCAGTGGCAGATTTCACCTTCTTGGGCTCCAAGATCACTGCAGATGGTGACTGCAGCCATGAAATTCAAAGATGCTTGCTCCTTGGGAGGAAAGCTGTGGAAAACCTAGACAACTTATTAAAAAGCAGAGACATCACCTTGCTGACAAAAGTCCATATAGTCAAAGCTATGGTTTTCCTAATAGTAATGTATGGCTGTGAGAGCTGGGACATAAGGAAGGCTGAGTGTTGAAGAATTGCTGCCTTCAAATTGTGTTGCTGGAGAAGATACTTGATAGTCCCTTGTACGGCAAGGAGATCAAATGAGTCAGTCCTCAGATAAATCAACCAATTGCTCATTGGAAGGACAGATAGTAAAGCTGAATCTCAAATACTTTGGCCACTTAATGCAAAGAAAGGACTAATTAGAATGTTAGGAAAGATTGAAGGGAAGAGGAGAAGGGGACGGCAGAGGATGAGATGGTTTGATAGCATAGCCAGTGTCATTGGCGTGGTTTTGGGTGGACTCCAGGAGACAGTGAAGGACAGGAAGGCCTGGTGTGCTGAAGTGCATGGAGTCATGAAGAGTTGGACATGACTGCACAACTGAACAACAACATGATATCACAAAATTTGGAAAAGTGATGATTTTGTTTTTCATCATTCTTCTTTGTTTTTCTACAGATCATCAAGTCTGAAATCAATGTGTCTAAAATTTCTGAAGGATCAAATTTTAACAACCATTTAATTTTCTTTGAATTCTTTGATATTGTATTTCCCCACTCCCAAATTTATTACCATCAGCATAACAATGAGGACCTGAATATATGGGCTGGCTTCAAGGGGGCTAATAAACAGCAGAAAAAAATGTGATTAGCTGAATAGATTGATATCACCTTCCTACTAGATTTGCAAGCTCCTTGAATTAGGCTCATTTTCTTTATTGACAACAGAAAGTAGATACCTTTAGTAGAGCAAGATAAAACCAGGAGCTACTGAATAAATAATGAAGGCTACTGAATAATTTAATCTCAACACCAGAATACCTAAAAATAAAATATATGTTTGTGAAAGTACAAGCATTTTTGGAATTTAGTAACAAGGAGATCTGTGAGGCGAATTTATATTTCCCAAAAACATTAATCAAAGAATTATCTTTCTTCAAAAAACAAATTACCATCTTCTTTTATAATCTCTGAAATAATGAAAAGATGGGATTTGGCACAGGGAAAAAAATATCAGAGCTCCTTTGGTAGTTCTTTTGGGTTAAAAAGAAGAACTTGGCTGTGTTCCATAAAGATCTGTGTTGCATTGTTGTTAACCAGGACAGATTGAAATGCTATCAGTATATCACCTAAGTTACTCCATTCTCTCTAACCCTTTTTAAGAATTGCTAGTCTTGACAAAATGGGGAAATGAGAATGATTTAGCTGCATCAGCATAACTTGGTATATGGATATACAGTATTAGCATATGGTTAAAGCTCCTGTTATTTGCCCCAGCTCCTGCCAACCTAGGAGTTCAAAAGCATGTAAAAATGCAAATAGATAGGTACCACCTTTGGTGGGAAAGGTAACTGCATTCCATGAAGCTTGGCACATAGTCATGACCACAGAAGCATCTTCGGATAAATGCTGGCTCTTTGGCTATGAAATAGAGATGAGCACCCCCTTCTAGAGTTGGCCACAACTGGCAGGGGAAATATTTACCTTTATCTTAACTAGATTTCCAGAAAAAAATGATGCTCTCATCACTACCTTTACTGCCCCTCAGTGACCATGTCAGACAGTGTTGCCTCATGTAATTAGGAATAGATATCATGTCCTGCATGCTTACATGGGCAAGAAGATACACCATCAAGGGAACAGATTGTCTCTGAACAGAGTCTGATGGGAGCTGGAGTAGTGAGATCCTGCCCAGGTCAGAAGCTAACCCTTAATAAATGAATTAAAGGTAGGTGTTCTTATTGGAAGGTGACTCACCCAAAAAGTTTGATTTAACAAGAGTCAGAGGCCAGAAAATACCTGAGTCATTTTTTTGCAGCTGGGAAAAAGATGACTCACCTCTCTACATGAATTCTTTTTGAAGGCTATGTTAGGAGAAAATAATTTCCCACCTTAATTGTAGGAATGGCTGCATCTCTTCTTCCAGAGGCTGGAAATTATCTTTAAAAAAAATTCATAGGAATATCAATTTCCCAACCTGTAAGAAACTGGCATTCCCATGTAGATACAAGGCAGTGCGCATGTCTCTCTGAGAAATACTACAAAGAAACTCAGTACTTGCTTATAGGTTGGGCAAGGGTGACCCAGTTTCTTTTGCAGCCAGAGAGAAAAAGGCCAGGAGGACCAGTGCACATCAGCTGGATGGGAAAGGACAGTTTCATAGCAGACTTGTTGGACTGATTGTAGCTGAGAAGATCCTTGAACATGACCACATCACCTCAAGGCTCCTCCTCCATGCACACTAAGTTGTTTGCTTGGGAAGGCTCATATCAGAACACTTAAAGACTATTTCGGGCTATTTTAGCAGCAGATTAACCATACAATGGAGGTAATGGCATGAGGACATGTTACTTTCAATTCAGGAATATGTTCTGATGTTAACAGGCAGCAAAAATCTTTGTATCCTGTAAGCATAAACTAGAAGCATCATTTATTGAAAGGATGTGAGGAGAGGTGCATAGAATCAGTCTCTTTCCTTTAGGATGGATTGGGTTGTCTTCATAGGATGGAGAAAATGCATAGACCTAAAATGTTGCAGAGCTCCAGTGTAGTTAGGATACTTTCCATCAGGCATAGGCCAAAACTATGTTACCAACAGCGATTAATCTTCATTGCCATTGTTCAATCTCTAGTCAGTTTAATCTCTTCATAGTCCTCCAAATTGTGGCAGGATTGGCTGTTGGAACTTCTTTTTTGAATTTTTATAAGATATTTCTTGTGTTATCAACTATAGTACTTAACCATCATTCCTTCTACTAGCCTCTTTTCTATCTATATATATTCTCATTAATCCAGATCATGTTTTGTAGCAAAATTACAAAAAAAAAAACCAAAAACAAAAACCCATGCACACCAAATTTTAAAAAAGTCAACTGGACTTTTTATTTTTAGATCTTACAGAGAAGAAACATTTCCACTCCAATCCAGGAGTTTTCTTCAATTTCATACAATTTTTCCAGGTGTCACAGTCTTTTCTAATGACTTTTACCCTTTTCAAAATTAGATTACAACAGGGTTCTACAGTGTAATTTATTACTTGCTTATATTGGTGTCTCTTCCTGTAGGTCCATGATATACACATGTTATTAGAAGCAAATATTATTTTTGGTGTTCAGATAACACATAAGGCAATTATTAGATTTTCCAAATTGGATTTCAAATGCAAGATCCTATTTTTATGTAAGCAAGAGCTTTAGCTGACCAGTACAAAGACAGGTAACAATAATCATGTCTGTTATATGTAAGAATATGCATCCGGTTTAGGAATTTTATGCCTTTTTTACCTCTTAAATTATTATAAGTGATAAGAAGAATTACTGTGGCATAAATCTATCTACATTCTCATCTATATGTTTTAAAAATTAAAATTGTGCTTTGAGGTATATCCTCCTCACAATATATAGAGAATTAAGCAAGTAATTTCTCAGAGCAATAATGGCTTGTTTAGGGCCCCTCTCATACCGAGCTAAAAATGAATCCCATAAATTTCACATAACTTCTCTCTATGTATCTTCTCAACATTTTCCATTTATTTACATTTGAATCCCAATAAATTTCAGACTGAAGAATAACTTTGTGTGCATGTATATTACATAAATATGCATTCCTGTTTCCATATGCAGAGAAGCTCATTTAAAAAAAACAACAGAGACAATGAATTAATTAAGGCTGTTCAGTAAGTGAGTTAAGTTGTCTCCTACAGAAATAAAAATGACACAATTAATTAATTAATTGACAAGGAATTCTAGATAACCTCATTTCTAAGATTTTACCAGTAAGAATAGAATAAGAACAGGTTAACATGTGTTCTATATTCATGTTACAAGTCAAAGTAGAACTTACACAGTTTAAACATAGTGATGGATCTTACCAACTTTTAGTCAGGTTGGTTAATACTTCACATGCTTGGAGTCATATAACAGGGCAGGGCACCAGAATCCTGCTCACTGTTTCACATCCCATTTATATCCTCACCGTCTTGGGGCTCTTGATGGATTGTGGATAAAGATACAGTATAAAGGAAAGGTGTTCCTATCCTTGTAACACATAGGCAACCTATGTGATTTCAAATTCTGAATGACTATAATTTAAATTCTCATGGAGCAGGCTGACTGCCTCAGTCTTCTGCCTCAAATTCTTTGAGGATTATAGAGGTGAGATACAACAAAAAATATGATTATGAAAATTGTTGAATATGTGATAGAACTGGGGCGGAAGAGCATACAGATACTATCTGAAGGGGCCAATTCACTACACTGCAAAATTTTGTAAAACTTTAGGGATGCTTTTTATAGTCAAACTTCAGCTTGCTTTTTGATGCCTCTATTCCAAACATCTCACAGATAATTTGATTAAGGCTCTACTACCTTTTCGTTTTACAACAAACCTGCAGTAAGCACAAACAGGCTGGTGTGATGGTATTTCCTTTGATTCCCAGTTTGCTCAATATGTTTCTTACTGTGCTGGCTTACAATTTTATTTTAATTGTGAGGCTATCATGTCTTAAAGCCATGATAGATATATCCTCTAATAATTGATCAGTTCTGTTTTAATTCATTGTTATACTTATTATTTACTTGGTTGTTTTTTTCTCTTCTAAATTGTTTATACTTCCCATCAATTCCACTTTTCTCCCCTAGTAATAGACATTATATGAGATGTTATTATTTCCCAAGTTCTTAAGTGTCTTGGTTTTGACATCATAGGCCACCATGTTGTCATATTATGGTTGTTGTTTTTTTTAATTCAGGAGAAGTCGCATTGCAACTGGAAGGGTGCAAGTGGTATGTCTACATCTATGTCTGAACCATATCTTACTTTGCTAAGAGCCATATTCCATTTTCTATTGTATTCTAGATCTGAGCAAAATCTTCAAAAAAGATGTTTTGAAACAACACATGGGGAATGTATATGAAGCACTTATTCTTGAACCACTAAAGCAGCCATGTCGTTTACAAGGCTCAAGTAGCTGTTTCAGAAGTTGTTCCCAGCTGTCTCCTGAATCTAGGCCAACTACATTACTTTGGAGGTTCTGCATAAAAAGGCATGATGTTGCATTTTAATTGGCATATTACTTTGTCATAAAAACAGAAAGGGCCACTTAAGCCATTAAATTTTTGTTCAGTGAAGATTTTCTCAAAACACTAACAAGCCCATACTCTTCATGTAGAAGTGATCTGTTTAACCTGTGCAGAGTACAAACTTATCAAATGAGTTTGATGATTACCAGGATCATAATATGAAGGGAGCAAAGATCTTCATGCCATGAGTAATGGCCAGTTCCCTGTCTGATAAGTTTTGCATTTATTTAAATAACAAATTTCACTTACTTAAATGCACAATTGTTTTCATGTAAGCCTCAGACCCTAAAACTTCCCTAGAAAACTGCTGTCATTCAATACCAACAAGACTGAGAAGGGGGGACTTCTGTTTAACTTGGGATAAGGTCACTTCTCATTTTCCTATGGTTTCATATCTTGCTATTTCTGTTGTAAACATTGCTTCTGTTTTATGAATGGATATTTTAAAGTGGTGAATATTCTGAGTGTAACAGAAGGGGAGGATATAAATTTTCTTAATTATAGTCAACCACATTAAAAGATTCCAGAAACAGAGGTGGAGAGTAAGTAGACCTGTAGAGGAGATAATCTTGGATGTCCATTCTCAGTTTGAGTTTATGAATCACTCAGGGTAACAAATTGCTAAGAGAAATGCTATTTGATGGATATTCTTCTAAGCCATTTTTTTTCACCAAATCTGGTTCCCCAATAAGGCTTCTATAAGAACAAAACCAATCTGCTACTCTTTATATGCAGATTCAAGCTCAGACAGATGTATATCATTAGTTTCCACCATGGGAAGGAAATATTATGTGAAAGCCATACGGACTACCTATAGTTCTACTCCATTGGAAAAATAACATGTAAAAGGAAATTTGAAAGCAAAAGGAATAAATAAGGAAGCATCCGCTGTGCAAACCCCTTAGGTATTATACCTTCCAGTGTGTACCATCTGATTGACATACTTCTCCATATGTTGAGGAGGAATAGTAACTATTCCCAAGTAACTAATAAATATGTTTTCTTCTTTCCATTTAATTTCCTCAGACTTCTCATATGATTTGAGTTCTGGGTAAATGAATGTCCCTATAATGCTTTATCTGGAGCAATGTTTGCAAAATACTGTAGATTTCTAATTTTCCATTTAAAACACTATATGTTAAACTATATGAATTGTGAACATTTTTCTCACGTGCATGCAAACGTATTATCTATCTATCTATCTATCTATCTATCTATCTATCTATCTATCTATCTATCTAGTAAGAATTAAGATTAGAGCCAGCTAGGATAAGAAAGACTTAATGGCCTCATAAGAGATAGTATAGTCAAATGGTTAAGGTGGGGTACATAATAAGTCATATAATTTGATTGGTGATCTCTGTGGTTAATTGTTGTCTTGCAGGCATTTTATTACCCAACTAGATAACATCATCAGTGCACTCAGAGAGTACCAAGGACCCTACAAATAAATCCTGAGCTACACATATTCTCTTCTAATGGTTAAGTTGTTGGAATGGTACCAAGGAGATCCAACTCACTGGGTAATTGTAGGTAAGTTATTCTCCTCTTTCTCCACTCTGTCTAATTCACAGAATACTTGTTGTGAGGAAAAATTAGGATCATTATTCTATCCCTAGTAAAGAAAGGGAATATATGTGATCAACTGAATTGAAATTATCAACTTTGAAAACACTTGAATATTCACTTTAAGTTTAGCAGATCCTGATCTCTTCTGCAATTTATAATCTCTTTATACTCAATTAAAATGTATTTTCAAGACCAATTTCAATCTCTTGGGAGGAATGAAGAGGAATACTTGATTTCTTCAAACATCCTCCACCCTTGGTTGAGAGACCTTTCACATTGTAGTGGAAAATTTGATCAACCTGTGTCATGAGTCAGAATGGTCATTTTGAAGGACTTAATTTGAGAGAATTTAATGGGGTATATGATGGGAATCCTTATTCCCCAATCTGTACCTCAGGCAGTTTGCGGACATCCTTGTGATGTCTTTGTTTAATAGAAAGTAGACAATTTACAACAACAAGCCCTTGATGATAAGCCTCTTGCAATTGAAGAGCTCTAAATCAGTGCAGTGAGTGGATCAAAAGGTGTCTGACTAAACAAATCAGTATTTCTACTTCAGTGCTAGATATCGGGTTGAGTTTATCACAGAAATACCAGTGTCTAAAGTGAGATTGATTCACTTATGAAAAGGCATGCAATGACATGTGTTCCTTCTTTATCCCATTAGAAATAGCTTTCCCAATTCATTCCTACCCTCAGGCTCAGTTGCTAAGTACTTATTGTGAATTGATGCTTAATTAATTCTCCTTTCCACCATCACTCCAGTAACCACTCATTAATATAAGAAACCAGAGTTACTGGATCTTAGTTAAATTGCCCCATGTTTAGAAAAGTAAATATTGAAAAGTTTGTTATCTTGTTAATGAGTCATATAATTTGATTTGTTGCTGAAACATTATTCTGGTAATGCTAAAATACCACAATAAGCTTTCAAGGGTTCCTACTGCGATAATGATTTAAATGTAGATTTGGATAGAAAGTTTTCATCTTGCTGAATGTCAGCAAGGTAATTAAGATGTGAGGTGAAGCTTTAATGTGAACAGAAAGCATCAGTTATAAATCTGAAAGGGTAGTAAAAGTTTTTCTGAGATTCATATTTAGGTGTCCATTCATTTTAAGTTTATATTAAGTTTAATTATATTTCCTGCTATGTGAAGACCATAGACTGGTTTTCATAAAACTCAGGAAAGAAATCTTATAGGGTTGAAACTAGATAAAAATGTTATTTCATTGTGGTTGGCATAGAAGTTGTTCCTCCTGAACTGCCTTGCACCATAAGTTTACTTTATCTTTGCAGTTACACATTTATCCTTATGCATTTATTATTAAAATATTTATATCCCACCTTTCAGCTGTGGTTTCCAAGACAGTTCTCAACATGAATTAAGAATGAATAGTACAACAAATACAATTAAATTCAATTAAGCAAGAATAAAGAATGCTATTTAGAACAGTAGCATCTGATCAGATCACAAAGCTAAATCAAAAACCTAAATTCTGTGAAGATTTCAATGTCTTCAACTGAATTCTGAGAGCCATCAAAGAAGACAGGGTGTTTCCTCTGAGAAACCATCAATAAAACAACTTCATCCTCAGGTTGCTAGATATTCAGCTGGCATTTTTAACACAATTGCTAGAAAAATTTGTAAGGAAGATCTTCAGTACAGTATTTTTAAGACTTATGTTTCAGCGGGATGGCAGTAGTGCATCCATCCTAGCTCTCCTTGACCTCTCAGTGGCTTTCAATACCATTGACCATGGTATCCTTTTGGGTCATCTTTGGGGGTTGGGGCTGGGTGGTGCAGTTTTGTGCTGATTCAGCTCCTTTCTTCAGGGCTGGTCTCAATCAGTGTTGATAAGGAGAGAGAAGTCCAGCCCTCAGCCACTATTTTGTGGCATGCTTCAGGGCTTGGTACTTTCTCCCCTCCTCTTTAACATTTACATGAAACGTAAATGTTGGGTGAAATCATCTGTCACCATGGGATGGTGTACCATCAGTATGCTGATGATACTGATTTACATCTCCTTCCCTGGTGATCCAAGTGATGCTATCTTGGCCTTGACTCGGTGTCTGGAGGCTGTATGGGTCTGGATGGGGACAACAGGCTTTGGTTGAACCCTGGCAAAACTGAGTGGCTCTGGGTGGCTGGGGGTCCTAGTCCTGGGACATTAATATACTTAACTCTGGATGGCGTGGCACTATCTCAGACAGATTGGGTGCATAATTTGGGGCTTCTCCTGGACTTGTGATTCCTGCTCAATGAGCAGGTGGCGAATGTGGCTAGGAGAGCCTTTGCGCAACTGCGTACCATGCATTAGTTATATTCCTTCCTAGACCAGGACTCCCTACACTTGGTTACTCATGCCTTTGTCATCTTGTCCTTGGATTACTGTAACATGCTGTACATGGGGCTACCCTTGAAGAGGATCCAGAGGTGGCAGCTGGTGCAGAATGTGGCTGCATGGATGGTTGTAGGAGCGAATAGAATGGCCCATGTAACACCTTTATTCCGTGAGTTGCATTGACTGCCAGTCTGCTTCCAGGTGCAATTCAAGGTGTTGGTTTTGACCTTTAAAGCCCTTCATGGCATAGGACCAGGTTATTTGAGGAACCATCTCACCCCAATAGGGATGTCCCACACCACCAGATCCAAGGGAAGAACTCTCCTCTGGATCCTGTCAGCCAAGGAATTTTGGCTGTTGGGATCTAGAAGAAGAGCTTTTTTGGCTGTGGCTCCTACATTATGGAACTTTTGCCCCCAGAGATGAGATCCATGCCCACCCTTACAACATTCAGAAAGAGCCTGAAGACTTGTATCTGCCAACTGACATGGGGCTCTGATATGGACACTTCATCCTGGAGGTGGCTAGAATATATTTTTATTTGCCCATTCTTTCCTGGTCAGTTTATTTAATGTTTTTTAGCTGTTTTATGATTTTTTAAGTTGTTTTTATGAGTTATTTTTATTGTAAGCCTCCGAGAGTTGTTTTTGATTTCAGCGGCATATAAATTTGATAAATAAGATAAAGAAAGAAAAACAAACTGGTAGACAATGAAGTTATTTAACCACTTAGTACTGGTAAGACCTGTTGCTTACTTCCAATAGTAAATAATAGGCTTTCTTTTGAAACACAGCAGGTAAAGCACTTAGTCTGCCTTAGTTGATATTGAAGATGGTAAATAGTAACTGAGACATTAGAAAGAAGCCTGGAAAAGGGTAATGGCAAACTATTTCCAAATAATTTCCCACGATACATAGTGAGAAGAATTCAAGTTTGATTTCAGGGAGAAAGACTTTACCTTGCCTGCCTTGTAAATTGAAGTTTCTAAAGGCAGACCCAGATAAAATGAATTGTAATAATCTTAGCTAGATTTGATAAAGATGTGGTGTTTGGTACAGTAAAATTCCTTTTTCCAGGAGAAAGTATTGCTGATCTATCAGAAACAGATAGCGACATTTCATAGCAAATTCCATGTCATCTTTGAATTGCAAATCTAAGAGTCTCAACAGACAAATTCCCATTTTCTGGTCAAGCATTAGTTGCTTCATTTGGGCTGGACATATTTGTCAACTTTGTTTAGACTGCCTAGAATCCTGGATCTAGAATCCTGGATCTGATGGAGAAATGAGACAGTGGATCTCAGCATATTAATAATACTTCTTCCAAATCTCTGGACACTTTCACCCAATGGCAACGAACTTCAACTTCCACAAGCCATATAAACTCTTCCTTTTAATATAACAAAATAAACAAGAATGAACAAGAGGTATGAAATGATCCAGGATCCCTTTTCCAATTTTAATCATTAAGATTGTATTGTCTGTCTGTAGACCTAAGATATGTTCAGAGATCTATCAAGAAATCAGTGATTTTTTCATCACAAGCAAGCAGATAATGTTAATTCTTCCTTTTAAATTTTGATCTTAACAAGCAATGGTCTGAACAAAATAAAAGATATATTGAAACCTCTTCACTTTCATATTCCCTAGCCAAAACATCTTGAAATCCCCTCTCTCCAAAAAGCCCTAAGATGAAAAATGAATTCTTCCAACATGACAAATGATGTAGGAAATTAGCAAAAAAAATCCCTGTTCTTATATGCCATACACATAGTTGATATTGCTGAAACATTTCATAAAATAAAGTACTGACTTAAGCAATACGGTAATGAAAAACGTTTCTTCTTTTGACACTAAATCTGTATAGAGTTCAGATTGATCCTAAAAAAAATCTACCCAGTGGTTGATTAGAACAGGTTTCTATGAAATCTGTGATGTACTGTCCTCAGCATGATGCCCTTGACTGACAACAGTGTATAAGTGTATCCGCATATATTCATGGATATCAGCATGATCTGCTATGGCCTGCACTGATGCTATAAACACTGCACTGTGCTGATTGTCAAAACAGGGGTCAGTTACTTTCACGGCCTACAGTTATTTAAAAGGAGCAAAATGATGAAACCTGCTAATTCTCCTCTTAAGTCCTTTTTTTCCCCAGGCCAATTCCAAGCATATTACATTCTAGATCTTTTGCTATATACATAATCTGGTTCTCTTGTATTTTCTGACAGGGTTATCAGTCAACAAAAGGGAACAAACCTATCTGAATAACATTTAGAGAAAATTAAGCTAGTGTTTTCAGCCTAAATACCTTTGGATTTGCAAAGGCAGCTTGTAGACAAAGGAGACACAAGTGAAATGCGCTGCAATAGATTTCTCCATTCATAATGACAGGAACGTCTCTCTCAATATTACTTAGCTAATGAAGGAATAGATCTGCTGTGACATTCCTAGGAGGCTCATTTTCTTGAGTACAGTAGTAAAAGTTAGCTGATGAATGACCTAAACTGCTTAATGCTTCTACTTATAACTTCTGAGCAGCAAGGCGTATCTTGGAGAGTACTGGAGGAACTATCCTCAGGAGGCCCCAGTGTCCTTGTAGGTTGTTAGAGTCAATGAGCCAGGTTTATTTCAAATGGCTCCTTAAATGAACATTTATTTTGTGCCAGTAACACGTTTTTGATTAACAGCTCCTTTTGACTAATTTGCTTCCCAAAACAGCCCAATAAAGGAGTCGTTTAAAACATAATTAAAAGCATGTTATTGCTAGTAGTTAATACTGATTAAAACGGGCATTAAGACAATTATCACTGAAGGAAAGTAAGTACTTTGAAGTTAGTATGGGATCCATGCATGCCATTTCATCCAGACTATATAGTGATGGGCTGCTTCCTAGTTTCTTAGAATCCTTGCTGGGATAACTTTCTCAAAATTTGTTCACTACCACTAGCTTCTTTTTAAAAGCCTTAAGCAAATTATTACATACCTTAGTCTCCCTACTGACATATCAAACACAACAGTTAATGTAGAGCTATTTCAGTTATGAGTCACCCCCATCCCAGCTCCACTCTCCAAAATTGGTGTTTGGCAAGACATCCAAGAAAGTCTCCAGGAACCAGAAATGCTGATCTCCAGGAACCAGACTGGAAATGGTAATTTTTTTGTTCTTGCTTCAAACTGTTATGTCATTGTGTTAAGAATGGTTGTAATTTTGGGTCATTTCATGGCCTATTTTTACAAGATATTTGTAAAGTTTTAACTTCTTTTTGACTTAATGACAGACTATATCTGACTGTAATCAATTTTGAATATGTAGATATCAACACAATTTAAATATGTAAGGCAGTGATGGCTGGTTCACTGTGCTTACATGAAAATCAGAAAAATGTCTCTCTGAAATGACCTAACAGTTGGTGACTGTTCATATGAGACACTATCAAAATTGATACATTCCTGAAATACAGGGTTTTTTGCATTTCCTGTGATTACTTTCACTGTTCTGCTTCATCTATACTGAACTAGAAACTAAATCTCAGTAATTAGTAAATCTGAGCCAAAACTAGCTCCTTTATTTTTTGTGAGTTTTTTTAAAACACACTTCTTAGTTTTGTCGATTTATTGACAGTGATTGTGAATATGATCATTTTTTCCTATATTTTAGATCCTTTCCTTTCCTTTCCTTTCCTTTCCTTTCCTTTCCTTTCCTTTCCTTTCCTTTCCTTTCCTTTCCTTTCCTT
>JANHZU010006380.1:79546-94266 GCA_032468055.1 Acrochordus granulatus | reverse complement strand
GATAGGTGGACAAAAATGCCAAATCCAGTCTAAACATCTGGCTGACTGAGCAATGAAATAACAATGAGTTAAATGTTTTTATGTGTTATTTTTGAGACTTGTTTCTTTTTGTTGACTATTTTTGAGAAAGCTTTCCAAATTGGGAGGTTCTTCCTTCACTTTGTTTCTTGTCAGCATCCCTGGCCTGTACTGCCAATTTGTTCCTTCTGCAGAGAAAATGAAAGAGATTTGGATTTAATTTTAAGCTGAGACACAGACTGTAATTTGCTAAAAAGAAGTGCCATGCTAGAAAATCCTTTCAAACAGAGGGGTTTTTTATCTTTAGCACATTTGTTTAGAAATAAGTTTCTTTGGAATCCAGTGGACTTATCCCAAAGAGAATTTCAAGCAGATTTATGATATCATGTCTACTCTATCTGGCCAGAGGACCATTTCCTTTTCTTTCTGAAACAACTTTCTTCTGTTGTGCAGATATTTCAAACACATCGTAAGGGCAATGCTTATATTACTTTCTCTCGCTCTTGTTTGGTTCAAATAAAAATATTTATTTTTCTAAATAAAAAGCCCACTCCACTTAGTACCTGACCAGATTAAACAGAAGTGATGCTATGCTTTTAGTTTCATTTGGAGTGCCATGTCTGTCATATTGGCTTAACCATCTGACCATTTATGATCAAATAATGATCTAAGAAAACACACGGAATACTCAGAAAGACTTTTCGATGGGAATGGCAGCAGGGATTGGCAGAATGTTGTTAAACATACTGGATTTGGATTCCAGAGTCAGGGATTATATGTAATGTTAGGATCTGGTGTATAATCTCTGTAGTGATTAGCAGATGGGATCTGACAGCATCCAATAGGTCAGATGAAGCTAAAGGAAGAGACAGACAAAGTGATGCTTGGAAAGCGGAGAGGTAGAGATGAGCAGAAACAGATGCCTTGCTTTGCTTTGCTGCCTTCCCTGAGCTCTCTTCCTCTTTTATTCATATGTGCATATACATAATATAATAATATACATCATCTAGTTGCAGGATATGGATATAATACAATCAGACAGGTCAATTGGGCAAAGGTTAATAATTCCTTATTCCAGGTTCCAGAAACAGAGACACAAACTTAAAAGGCAGTATTGTTCCCCCACACTTATCCCCCCAAGTTTCTGCTTACTCTGTAAATAGGCTTTTCAAGGGTTTGCCCATGAGGTGCCATATCTACAGGAAGAGAGACTCAGTCCGGATAATGCCTTGATGAGATTAACTCTTGTATTATTTTCAGGAAGCAAAGTTCAACAAAGTTCAGCTGACTAAGCTTGGATAGGATTATCCCCACAATCTCCTTTGTATATACAAGTGTCTTAGATGCTACAATCCTTGCCTCTGCTGTCAGATAGTTTTTATAAAATCATTATTACATGTAAACTCATATCAACATTTTATAAATAGATAAAGGTTATTATTAGCTATATTCAAGGATTAGAAATAAAGAGAATAACTAGTAAATCAGTGATAAGTTTTTTAAAAAAAACATTGGAGTATATTATTATAATCTTATTAATAATCTTATTAATAATACTATATTGAAGTCTGGACAGTGGATGTGGTAATACCTGGAGACAGCAGAATAGAAGAAATGGAAATGGAAAAAAATCACAAAATACAAAGACTAGCAAATAGAAATAGAACAACGATGGCAAAAGAAAGCAAATGTAGTACCAATAGTAATAGGTGCCTTGGGTGTAATCACCAAACAACTGGAGAACTACTCGAACACCATCAGCATTGACAAATTCACCATCAGTCAATTGCAAAAGGCAGCAGTATTCAGACTTACAACCTGTGATAATACCTTTAACAACATCTAAGAACAGCATCTGCCCATCCCAGGTCCCTGGGAAGAAGTTGATAGGTGGACAAAAATGCCAAACCCAGTCTAAAATTCTGGCTGAGTGATGAAAACTATATTAATATTCAAAAAAAGATTGCTTACCTATCTTACTACACAAAATATAATATGGAGGATAGAAGTCGTCTTCCCCAAATTCTTAATATGTTATGGCAATAATTATTTCTTAAAGATGTAAGCAATAAAAATGGTTGCTATGGCAAATCAACAAAAATTAATTAAAAGATTAATAGATGTGGAATACAGATTCATTTCCATTCACAATATGGCACATTACTGATTCCGTGGAAATAATGATGAATATCATACACCGAAACCAAGGTTTAATGAATTATTTAAAAATTTGGCTCAGTGTTTGTTTTGGTATGTAATATATTTATTTTGATCTCATTTTTTTTCAGTTTGTTTTGTTTTGCCTCATTCTTTTTTCATTAAAAATAAATAAAATCTCCCATAAATTTAATAAAGAATTAAAGACAAGCTACAAAAGGAACTTAGAGCTATTCTTGATCCTCATAATTTCACTGTTATCCTATTGCAGCAAGACCAGAAATAGCAAAAGTTGACTCATTTTGTTAAATATTTCCAGAGGCAGTTGGAGTTGCCTCTACTTTCCAGCTGCATAAACTTAATGCCTATCATACCAAAAGTAAATACACAAAATTAATCCCAAATGAAATGTGTGTGGTACCCCTCTTACATAAATCCAATGACTATAGAATAGTCATTGGATTTATAGAAATGGAAACAGAACTTCTGTAACATTCATTTAAAAATGAACGTAACATCCCCTCAAATTTATAGCAAATGCAAAACATTTTTGCCAATTAATTCTGGAGGCTTATCAACTGGGCTTTAATTTTTGATGGTAAGGTTAAGCTTTCAACTTCATCATGAAGACTTTATCAATTAAAAATAGGAGAAAGAAGGGAGTCCATAGATGTAAAATAGACCTAACACCACCCCCATTGCTCTTTAATGCAGTCAGCCTCCATCCAGGAGCCCTCGTGGCAAAGAGGAAGGGGCAAGGTAAAGCAGTCACAGGCCCACGTGGTCTTAAAGGAAAGGCAGACTCACCATTCTCCTGTAGCAAACCATCGCAAAATGCTGGAAACAATGCAGAAAGAAACCTCAGTCATCCAGGTAATAAAACTAATGAGTTTTGACAAAAACTTTATGATAAACTTGAAAGCTTACCCTTACCATCAAAAAATCATTGTCATTAAAGTCCAGTTGATAAGATTTACAAGCCTCCAGATTTGTTTTATTACCTGGATGACTGAGGATTCTTTCTGCATTTTTGCCAATTTTTTTTCTCAAACGACAACCAGACTTTTATTATTTGATGTAATCAGGAAATTGTTTGCATTTGCTATAAATTATGACTCAGATTCATGATCATATACATCCCTCCAAATTAACATGCTGAATATTATATCTCAAATGAGGTTCTGTTCAGTTCTTTAGAAAGAGAACAGTAGCATGGTAGAAGAAAACTTTACCAAAGACTAGAGGAGAAGGGAAGATGTGATCTCATCAGCCTAAAAACCCCAAATCTCTCTCTATTTATGCTTCCTATGGTCAACTGAGTTCATCACTGAGATACGGCAAGACAAAGCATAACAGATTTGTCTCACCCTGAGGCATCTGTTGGTTTCAGCCTTATCCTAATCCATCTGCAATAGGGTTGAGATGAAGGCAATTTCATGGTGTCACAGAAGAAAAAAAATGTTACCAAGGCTTGTTTGTGTAGAAGTTGGGGGCCTGGAATATATGCTTGTCTAAATTCTGACCTTTCAGTTTTCTAGAACGCAGAAGCAGAAATATAAATGTTTCTGTTGATGGCAAAAAAAGTAGCTAAGAATATTGTTTAAGTTAGAAATGGATTTTCACTTCCTTTCCTAATTTAATGAGTTAATATTTCTGAAAACCTATATCCAACTTACTTCCTATCTTTCTTTAATTTTTTAACTCTTTACTTAATTACACTGTTATAAGACAATGTTGTTATGACCAAATGTATAGATTCACACAGCTTCCCTAGTATCGTCTTGTGAAAAAAAAAGATACAAAAGTCATTGTTTTAGTTGGAGAGAATGCTCATGCTTTTCTTTCTTTACTAAAAGCAAAGTCAATTGGGATAGAACAAAATAATATAGAGATCTCATTTTTCCCTATACGTTTTTTTGAACTTGAGGAACAGCTAGGCGTGAAGTGGCACAAGTGGTTAAGATGCTGGGCTTGTTGGCTGGAAGGACAGCGGCTTGAGTTTGAGACCCAAGAACCATCAAGTAACTGTATGAGCAACCATTGTCTTCCTAACTCCTGCCAACCTAGCAGTTCAAAAGCATGCAAAATGCAAGTAGATAAATAGGTACCTCCTTTGGTGGGAAGGTAACAGCATCCATGCAGCTCAGTGTATAGTCATGCTAGCCACATGACCATGGAAAAATCTTTGGACATGCTGGCTCTTTGGCTAGGAAAGGGGGTATGAACACCATCTCCTAGAGTCAGCCACGACTGGCAGGGGAAACCTTTCCCTTTTTAACTGCTAGATAACCAGTGCTTGCAAATATATAATTTCAGAAGTTGTTTCTGATGTAAAACATATGAATGAAAAGGTGAATACAGGAAACCAGATGAGAATATACTTAGTATTTTAATACATTGAGAGAGGATGGTCTCTTTGTGTGTTTTACTTGGCAACTCTATTAATGCTTATGAGAATCACTGGGGGGAAAAAAACATGTTTACTGGGAGCCTTTTCAGCCCATTTATAAATATAGCATTGCTTTTATCATCTAATTTTAAGAGCTTTTCCTTTACAGGAAAACACAGTTCTAACTGAAATAGGATAGCTTTTATCCTATAAAATCTTTTTTACCCAGAAGAAGAATAAGTTTTGTTATCTTTTCTTTGTCTTTTCTGTTTCTATAACCTTATACAATTAAGACATGACTACATATAGTCTTAGAAATAAATATTATTATTAGGAATATACAAATTTCTGATCTAATCTATTTTATTGTCTGCTTTGCAGGAATGATTTACAGTTGAGCCAATTTCCTTATAGAATTATTTCTGATGCCTACATATTTCTAACATGTACAAAAATCAAAATAAAACAAAAATGTAGTGCAGAAATACACTAAATACTGTGATACATAAATCCAAAATTCACTTTTGGTCACTCATATTATTCTTTACATTTAAAAGGCTAAAAATAGTTGGTTATAAATTTGAGACCCACCGCTGCTGTGTAATAGGATGAGCTCCTGCTGTTCTGCCTCAGCTCCTTCCAACTTAACAGTTCGAAAACATGCAAATGCAAGTAGATAAATAGGTACCATCTACTCCAGTGGGAAAGATAACAATGTCCATGCACCTTTGGCATCTAGTCATGCCAAACACATGACCATGGAAGCATCTTCGGATGGACACTGGCTTTTCAGTTCGAAAACGGAGATGAGCACCGCACCCTAGAGTCGGTCATGATTGGCAAAGAAACCTTTACCTTTATAAAATAAAATTGAAGGGAACTGCTCATCTCATTCTTTAATTAAGTATAAGTGACATTAAAAGTTAATAAGAAAAAAGACAGCAAAAATATTTAATAGACTTTTCAATATATTTGCACCTGTTTATAAATGTGGGTCTCGTCATTCAGAAATAGTTTATCCTCTGCAGTGATGCCTTCAGTGAAGACATAATATCACATGAACATATTGACATTCCAGGAAGTGCTGTAAACAATATAGAAGTAGTCATTACCTTACAATCATTCATTTAATAACCATTCAAAGTTAAAACAGCATTGAAGAAAGTGACTTGTGACCAATTCTCATGCTTACAATTGCCAAAGCATCCCCATGGTCACATGATCAAAATTATGGTGCTTGGAAACTGGCAAATATTTATGATGGTTGCAGTGTCCCAGGGTCATGTGATTACCATTTGTGACCTTCACAGCTGGATTCTGACAAGCAAAATCAATGTGGGAAGTTGGATTTGCTTAATGATTGCATGATTCATTTAACAACTGCAGCGATTAGTTTAAGAGCCATGTCAAAAAAAAGTTGTAAAATTGGGCACAATTCACTTAACAACCGCCATGCTGGCACCAAAATTCTGGTCCCAATTGTGGTCATAAGTCAAGGAATACCTGTACAACTTCATTGGAAAGAACCACACTCTGATTTAAGACCTTTTCAGTACTACACATCTTTCATTGGATACAACCTATTATTGACTTCCATTGAAATACAACAGATCTAATTCTACTTGATTTTAAGAGAATAATGCCCAGTATAAGATGATATACAGAGAATCAACCAAAATTCAAACTTGTGCAACTTTTCTGCCTATTTTACAATATTTAAAAAGATTATCAGCTTAAATTAGTGTGTTTATTTTTCTTTCAATAATTTGGAAATATGACGTTCATAACTTCATTCATCAACATTTGTATTTATGCTGTTACTTTTTACATTATAGCTGTCACAAATTCCAGCATGAACAAAAGGGTTAGTTTCAGCTATTCATTTGCCCCTGTTCAAAATCAGTCCAGCAGTGTTTAACTATAGGGACTCTTCTGCTTGATTTTTGTCCTATCCTGAGGCACAGATGGGTTATATAAACTGAAACAATCTCTCTGTTTAACTTCTGCAGGAAGAACTTTTCATTCTGTATGCAACTGAGTAACAATGCAAACATGTCACAAACATGACAGTTAATATGATGCACTGTCATTATAAAAAACTATTTGCAAAATCAGTTTCTAGGTTATCCATTTAAAACTTACTAAAAATGTTTCATAGTTATGTGTGTCTATTAAAGAACAAAAATAAGCTATTCTTATTTATGTAAAGGCCAATGATTAGTTGCTATGTGTTTTTATCATTGTTTAGTTAATGATAAAATTGTAGAATTGTGGCTAATTTCTTGAACAGCAATAAAAGGGGAAAAAAACCTTTAAGCAATATGTAGCCTGAGAGCAAAACACAACAAGCAAATTGAAAGGAAAGGGAGCCAAATCAACCTTGCTTCGACGTGTTTATAGTGCTAGAATAATCCATTGGTTTCTAGGAGTTTTGATATAAACTTCTCCAATGATATATATTGAGACACAATCTTTCTGTAAAACAAATATTGACAAGGAACAATGCATGAATTGAGCTTCCCATCTGGTGCTTGTTCTGAACAGACAACTGAGGCAGCACTTCCCCTTGATTTTTAAATCTTATTCCAGATGTTACTGATCAAGAGTAAGGAAGATAACCAGCTTCTCCACCAACAGAGATGAAGAAGAATTAGAGTGGGGGGAACCCTCAGAACATGAGATGGAATGTAGAGAGGAGATGGACTCCCAGGAGGGACAGGGTGCATTCCAGAGAAGTAAGAGGCAGTTCTGCTCTGATACTATCTGTGAGAGAAAGAGGGTGAAGACAGCCCCTCCCTGATAGTTCCCTGAGTACACTGTAGATGCAGATAGCAGAGTTCTCAGTTTGGTGAGATTTTATCTATAAGTGTGAAACAGTAAAGAATTCAGCTTGGAACAATTGCCTCATGTCATTCTTGGATTTTGGGGCCTGACAGAACCTGAGATCCTTCATCCCCTTCTCCTTTAATAGTGCAGAAATATACTGGGTGTTGTACAGAAATCCAAATTCACTTTCAGACACTTGCATTATTTTTAACAATTAAAAGGATAATAAAACTTTGTTATAAACTAAAATTGAAACAAATTGTCCATCTCACTATTTCATTCAGTACAAGCAATACTACAACTTAGTATGAAAAAAGAGAGCACAAATATGAGATAGACTTTGCCATACCTTTATACTTATCTTTTGCGGTCATAGTAATTTAAGAGATTCCTTTATGTGATTATTTTAAATAATATGTACAGTAATGGAATATTACTGGAACAGTCATATGAATGTAAATACTGCAAAAATAGTATAATTGTCATAATTCGGGATGGTTTTCTGAAGAACAAGTATTGCTACATTAACCTTACCTCATTTTTTTTAATGGAAACTTTTTAGTAGATGATAGAAATGCTGTATATGCAAAATAACTTGACTTGACAATTGGTAGGTAAAAGTTGAGGACAAAGAAAAGGAAAGCCTACATCTCCTTTTTCTTATACAACTCAAATTCTCAACTGAAAGATCATCACCAGTCACAAAACTGGACAACTGGCTTTATCTATTGACTAAAAGTAATGGGTACCAACTTCTGTATTAATGAGAAAAAAAGATATATTTTTCTTAGAATCATAGCAATGGGTATAATTCCATAAATCCTATTAAAAAAACTTTTATTATTCTGTTCACTGCCTGTAATAAAGACATTCTACATGCGCACACATTACTTAGAGAATGTACAAAATCTTGTGGTTGCACATGCTCAAGGCATATTAAGAGAATTTATATCACGTCCAGGCAGTGTGCACATTTCCTTCTTGATGAAGACTCCGTTTCTTGGAGAATGTGTGCAGTGCATTACATGAAAGATAAAGATTTCTTCTCCATTTGTGGCTGACTCTAAGGGGCAGTGCTCATCTCTGTTTTCTAGCCGAAGAACCAATGTTCATCCAAAGATGCTTCCATAGTCATGTAGCCAGCATGACTATATGTTGAGGCCTAAAGGATGTTGTTACCTTCCCACTGAGGTGGTACCTATTCTGGCAGGAGCTTGGGCAGAGGACAGAAGCTCACCCTGCTGCACAGTAGTGCTTGGGTCTTGAACTCAGGCTGCTGACCTTCCTGCCAACAAGCCGAGTGTCTTAACCGCTGTGCCACAAAGTGTTACATGCTACTGCTTAAACTTACGTCTGTGGATATATATGCATATTGTATCTATGTATATGTGTATATTTTATATCAATATCTATGCCTACATCCATAACTATAGTATATGGCTATACTATACTAACATATTACATGCTAGTATTCAGTTGTGTTGTTAAAAACCTCTTCCATACACCTTGAGAAAAATCAGCTTAGATAATATAATCATGCTTAGGTATATATAAAGAGAAGCAACTTTCAAGCAAGGAGGTCTACTAATCCTCTAAAAAAAAACCCAATATCCAGAACTAAAAACAATCTACTTTATATCCACTGATATATATTGCACATCACCCTCAAATAATCTAGGACATCAGAGACCCTACTCTCTACCTAGAAAACAAACAAAACTTTATAGGAAGATACAACAAATATTCCTGTGAAGCTGTCCAGAAAATCAGGCACCCAGTTTTTTATGATGTGCTATAAAATCTGACACAAAAGAACCACCCTGTTTTTTTACTGGCATATAAAGGAATTCCCTTCAAGGCAACAGTTGTTTCCATAAATTAAGAAGATCTTATACCTGCTAGCCGATTGGGAAATATGGGTTACAATTATTGGAAGGAAATAATAAGTTTAGAGTGAACAAATACAAACATGCCTATCTGGAGGGAAAATAAAATATACATTGTAGAATATATATACTCATAAAGAGCCTGTAGGATGACTTTACTTCTAGTAATCGGAACATCAATTTACATGTGAAGTTCACATAATTTTAGCTGATGTTGCAAATGTAGAAAGCAAATTGTAAAGAGCAGATTTAGCCAAGAAAGAATGGATCTGACCAATTTTAAGAGAATATGAAACTGCAACCCACTAAGAAGTCATTTTGCTGAACCAATCTCCCAACATAGTTTGAAGAATTACTGAAGCAATTGAGAATGTTGTTGTATGTTTCTACAATGGATCCTTCTTTGATTTATTATGCACCTATTTTGACTTGAGAATTATATCACAGTATTTAGGTAAGTGTGAATTTCAGAGGACATCGAATTTTCATTGTATTATTTTAAAAGTGTGAAATGAGGTAAGAAATGGATTACCATCCCCACCCCAAATCTATCAGAAATCACAGACTTGTTCTTTCCTCCCACAGACAGTAGAGTTAGCAACTTGAATGAAATGTGGGATACTTGCTGCGAGGTCAAGGGCATCTAGAGTTTGCTTAGCAGCTGATGCTGTTTTGGTTGCCCAAGCAATGATGCATCTGCCATCCTTCTGAGATTAAGTACATCTGCATTGCCATGGTTTCAGTCTCCTCTGATCTGGGGCACAGAAATCTGAATGCATTTCTTAACCCAGGTCTCATTAGGGGGATAGAATTAGATTACCAATAAATGTGGTTGACAAAAGGCACATATTATGTCTCATTTGCATGAGTGGTAAAATGGCTTCAGCCTGAAATTTCATAAGCCCATATCTTGTCATTTGTCATGCAAAGTGCCTCATAAGGAATGGAGCTGATTATGAGCACTCCTGGATACACCATAATACTTCCTCCCGTTCAGGTTATTAGCATCCTTCATTTGTGTGTTTGTGTTTCAGATTCCCACTGTTACATACAAAGACTTTATCATGTCAGCTTTCTGATACTTATTAACATTATGAGATAGCAGGGGCAATGCCTTGTTTTGAAACGTTATGACAAAAAACATTATTTTCAAAATTTGGATAATTTTTGCTTTGTTATAAACAGCAAAGTCATGTAGATATCCTCTTGGTTATAAGAATACTTCTTAAATATTTCAAATGACTCAATGATCTTTCTGTTTGTCTACTTAATTTTCAACCATTTTTATGTGCTACAGGAAAAATTTGGAGGTTATATTGCTCCAACCATTTCCTTTAATGCTGCGGTATTAAACTGATACTGTGAGACATTTTCTCAGGTTTTCTACAGAAAGGTTATATGCTGACATAATATTTTATAGTAAGTGATACAGCGTTCCAACCAACATGGTTAGGAGCATCATCCTGTACTTCACAAACAAGTATTGGAATAAAGCATCTATTCCTTTCTCTCTCACAATTGTCCTTTATAATTGAAACAATTTCATCATTTTAGGATATATGAGCAAAATATCGGAATAAATGTATCTCTGACCTTATTAGCCTCCCTTTTTAGGTTTCTGTGCAGCAGAGGCTCCAAACATTAAATATTTTTGCCTTACTAAGGTGGTTGTGGGTTAAGTAACTTGTGAATGGCAGATCTAGTACTATTTGTGGCGCTGTGATTCACTGCAAATCTTGTATTGGCCTTCTCATAATACTTTCAAAAAAAATTATTAAAAAATAAATTAGAACCTCCAACAGGCTCCATAATTCATCCTTTTGTTTTAGGAACCATTCTCCCAAGGACTGGCAATGGTGAATCATTCCCATTTTCCTATGAAACTTGATTACTCTGGGATAAGAAAACTGTCCTTTCAACATTCGAAAACTAATTAGAATGAGCAGATGATTATCAAATTATCAAGATAAATAATAATGGATACAAGCCACTACAAGAATTGGGAACACTGATAGAAAGTTTATCCTCATTTGTGCCCTCTGAAAGGCTGTGCAATTGGCACTTCCACCTTTATATTGCCAACCAAGTCATGGCATCTTGGTTCAATGGAAATTACTTAACCATAGCTCAGGTTACTGCAATGCAAACTTTGGTAATGAATATGGAACATTGGTTCTAGTCTAGATATAAAAATCATATTTTGCTGAAAATTTGCTGCGGAGATAAAAAGCAGATATGATAGTATAGTAATCAAGCAAATATGCATCTCAATGCACCATTATTAAAAACCAAAGAAGTTTGCAAGAACAATAATGTTAGAAACTGAACCAAGTGAGAACTTTGTCAACATCAATTCTTATGCTTCAGGTCTAAAATACAATACACAGTGTACAATAGTATACTTCCAGCTCAAAATACTTTTATAAATCAGTGGTATCCTACTAGTTTTGGGGAAAGTGTGGTGAATTACTGTTTAACAGGGATATTGAATCTTTAAATGAGGTGTATCTCACATTTATAATTGCTGAAAGCAATAGCCAGGCATAATAAAAGTAAGTGAAACCTTATTCATCTACATATGAAGTGCTTAAAAATAAGTGAAGCATTAAAAAAAATCACATATTCCATTCCCACAGAAGCAATACTCACTTCTAATGCTCCTTGCTGCTATTAATAATACAAAATAAAGAACAAAGTCAAAAACATAAGACTTAAATAATTGATATTGCTTTAGCAAAAATACATTGAACTTGGCATGATGCCATTCAAACATGCTCCTTACTGTATCTGTATTTTCTTTATGAAAAACTAGATGATGGATAACATATGATGGAATAATTACCCATAGAAGCAATACAAGACAGTATTTCTAGCTCAGGGGTGACTGTGGAGTTCTTGGTGCTTGGCTGTTTTCTTGCAGACATTTCATTACCAGGATTGATAATGTTAATGAAATGCCTATAAGAAAACAACCAAACTCAGACAGCACCAAGGACTCCATAAATACCAAGTGCTTGGATTCAGGCCACTGCCACACAAACTCCATGCAACTTCAAAAATACCTCTGAACTTCTGTGATCTTACAATATAGGCTGAGTTCAGCAACTGAGATTATCTGTTTCTAGCTTGGTGGTAGTAAATTCATTGATTTATCGATGTACTGTAAATATTGTACCTTAAATTGAATTGAAAGTTAAATGCCAGATATCACTCTCAGGAATTTATTCAAGTAAATAGCATTAAATAGCATTAAATGATCAATTCCTGATAAATTTATAATTTCAAAGATGCATTTTATATACAGTGAATTATATTAATCATATTTAAACATTTTGCTTTCTTTAAAAATAATTCAAATACAAACTTTGTACAGCCCAACTTTACCTGTCTAGGTTTTAGTCTCATTCCCAGTAGAGCATTTAAAGAGTCAATGAAATTCTGTGTCTGAGAAATGTAGGAAGTCTGTCTCAGTAGCTCCTCTCTTGTATATTTATTTCAAAATAAACCACTCTATTTAAATGGATTGACTTAATATGATTATGATTTCAAATATGTACGTATATGTTTGCAGTCTTAGTTTTCTCTTTTACACTTAAAGAGCAGAGATTAGATGATAGTTAAGTTCAATCTTAAAAATATTTACTTCTTCCTTCCAATATATTATCGAGCTGTGTACTTCATTGAAAGTCATGTGAAATTTAAGGCCAATGCACTATATCTACAAGATCTATGAAGTAACTACATTATTAGATTGGATGATATTATTAGCAGTCTGAGTACTTTTTCCCTGAAATTCCATCAATCTCATAGAATAAAATCAAAACAAGAACAATTTATATTTTCCTTTGTTTTGTTTTTACTCAATAAAAAGTTCATTTTGCAGTAAGATTCCTTTTCAACAGAACAACAAAACTGGCAAACATAGCACACATTTATCAGAAAGTCAATATATTTATTTTTAGATACATCAAGAACATTAAATAACTCCCGTATCCTTAAAATAGATTTTTCATTAGCAATACAAGATCAAAAGCCATTTATTTCATGTGCAAATAATAAACCTAATAGAATTTACAAAGAGCTAATATATATATATATATATACATACATATATATATCTAGTACAGCCATGAGAGAGTAAAAATTGAACAAAAGTAGATAATTTAGTCATGGCTTATGAGGAAGAAAGGATACAAGAAACAATCATTGTTTTGCTTTTGAAAGTTTTAATTAATTTTCATAATTAATAATGATTTCAAGAAAACTGAGTGTTAATGTTCTACATTTCTGCATTGACCAACCGTGGGAATCAGATGGACAAGCTTCTCTCCTCCACATATAGATGGTGTGTCTTCCTAAAAACATACTAAGAGAGATTTCTATCTTAAGTCCATCTAGTTATTTTAAATAAACTGATAATTCATAATTGTATTTAGTTCCTAATATTGTCCAGACAATCCAGGGTACAGTGAGGTTAAGACACTGGGCTTGTCAACTGGCAGGTCAATAGGTCGAAAGCACCATGTAATGGGGTGAGCTCCTGTAATTTGTCTCAGCTCCTGCCAACCTAAAGTTTGAGCATGTTAAAATGCAAATAGATAAATAGGTACTGCCTAATTTGGGGAAAAGTAATAGCTTTTCGTGTGTATAGTCATGTCAGCCACATGACCACAGAAGCATCTCTGGACAATGCTGGCTCCCTCAACTGTGAATCGGACATCAGCACCACCCTTAGAATCGGACACGACTGAAAAGGGGAAATTTTACCTTTCCATCGAACCAAAGGTGCTATATATGTCTATATCTTATGTATCAGTTGCCCAAATTGAAAAATTAACACCAGTTGTTGGTTTCCAGTATTTAATATTTGACAATAGGTAAACTTGATGCTATACCTCCAGATTTGGAAAACTGAATTTTCCCTCGTTAACTGGTAATTTTCTGTAAAGATATTCTCAGAATTTAAGAACCCTGTAAAATTTTCTAAACAAAGAATTTATTTCTGGGAAAAAAATCCAGATATTTCAACAGGAGTTCCCCTCAGAATATAAATTAATCTTGGAATAATTAGTTTTGAGAGCATTTGCCTTTCCCTAAAGGGTGAGGTTTAATGACTTCCATCTATCCATAACAAAGAAATCTCTTTATGTATTTTATTTATATTCCATGGTACTGAGTTATATCTTTTGGTATACACATTCCTAAATATTTAAAAGATTCAGTAGAAATACAAAATTTATATTGCTTAAATGGATGGGTCCCCAAATTTTCACCGATTGACATAAATTCTGATTTGGACCAGATAATAGAATGTCCTACTATTTTATTAAAGGCATCTACTATTTGCATCAACACTGGAATAGTAATGTGAGGTTGAAGAATGTCATGTGCAGATGAAACCAGTTTATGATCAATCGACTTATGTACTACTCCATAAATTTCCC
>JANHZU010006380.1:0-12370 GCA_032468055.1 Acrochordus granulatus | reverse complement strand
GGCAGAGGATGAGATGGATAGATAGCATAGTCAGTGTGATGGGTGTGAGCTTGGGAAGACTCCGGGAGGCAGTGCAGTCCATGGGGTTGCGAAGAGTCGGACACGACTGCGCGACTGAACAACAAAATAGTCGCCATACTTGTGTACTATATAGCCAGGAGATGGTATTCCTGAAAGTATTATATTATTTGTATTTTTACTTTTTAATCACTAGAATGGCAGTACATGGTGTGATAACCACATTTCTCACATAACATGTGATTAGGCAGTAACCACTGGGCAAGATGCCTTCTGGAAGATAGGAAGTTGCAGCAGGAGCTATCAAGGCAGTATTCAAATGTTAGAGGTCAGTCTAAATTGTTAAGACTGAGAGGACTTTTGAGAAGAGATACTTCTGCATTGGAGGCTCCACAAGTTGCTGTACTTTATTATATTACCAACAGAAAATAATATTTGTAGCACAAGGTTGAACGGTGAGGTCCTCGGTACCCTTTGAGTTTGGTTGTTTTCTTGTAAATATTTCATTATCTGACTAGATAACATCATCGATGCACTACAGTTACATTACATTACCTTAAATTAGTGTGTTCCCTATTTCTCTTAGTATATAGTGGCTTTGTACTTATCATTTCTTTATATACATGGGTTTTATCATAGTTTTTTTTTCAGAAAAATCTTTAATTACTTTCTCCAGTGTTATGGTTTTTCATTGTAACATTTTCCAATTCAGGTTTTTTAAATGTAAAGATTGTTGAATATGTGTATTTTCTATATGCCTACTTCATTTTCTTTTCATATTTTAGACTACTTGCTTTAATAAAAAACAACTTCCATAATAATCCAATGTTTTTCCTGAGCATATTTCACATGATCCTTTGCTTCCTATTATAAGATTTATATTAGTTTGTTTATTGATTTACCAACATTTACATTTGGGCAGGTAACATCTAATTAAATCTCCTTAAATAACAATAATCATAATAACATATAATAGATTTGATAATATAAATAAGAAATTGCAAAAACACATGTGAGGGTTTAAAACCGTCTATGTCAGAACTCTCAATCATCAAATGCTCCTTTAAAGATATAGCTGTATGAAATTATCGAAATAAGTGGGTCCTACAAATTTCATATGAATATGAGTAGCACATTCTGCAAGGATGAAAAGAGCTGCTGAAGAGATCTGCTTCCTGGTCCCCTCCCACCCCCAAATTTTACTCCCATAGATATTCAAGGAGGGTTCCTTTTACATTTTTTCTGAAAGCCTTAAGAATTGAAAGTCCCCAGGACATAAAACTGGTCTCCGAGTAGATGTACAAGAATAATATTTATGAAAGTGTTAATTGTTACTTACCTTATTCCTTTAAGTACTTGGAACTATGCTCATGAAATCAATGCAATTTTATTCCCTAAGTCTTTGAATTTTGTTTTCTTTCTTTCTGCAGCAAATATATCATAGTCCTTCTATGAAAGTAAACTTAAGCTGCTTCCTTTAAAATATATTCCCATACCTGTATTTTTTAAATTTATATTTAAAA
This sequence comes from Acrochordus granulatus, assembly GCA_032468055.1. Lineage (NCBI taxonomy): Eukaryota > Metazoa > Chordata > Lepidosauria > Squamata > Acrochordidae > Acrochordus > Acrochordus granulatus. The sequence goes on along the minus strand of JANHZU010006380.1, from coordinate 10,829 downwards.
TTCAAATTGATCTGAGTACACTAATATTCCACACAGATCAATACATGTTATGTATACTGTATCTTTATAATATTGCAAGGCTTTTAAGGCAAGATATGGCATGGTAGCTCTCCTCAAGATGTCACTATTTCCATGGTATACTGTAGGACTATTCACACCATTTGAAGGTGCATGTGTTTCCCCCAAACTACTTCTTGGAGCATTATAGAGGCTCTGTTCTCCCAAAGGCTCAGGGAAAGCACTTCAAGGGTTTTTCACAGTCATCTTGTTGTGTACAGAACCATTTTCCCAAGGGATTTCATAAATCTAGTGGGTCATTCTGCATTTTATAGCTGTGGTATAGAGGTAGCTGGGGGTGCGGTGGCTGACTGGTTATGATGCTGGGCTTTCTGGGAGGAAGGTCAGCAGCTCAGGTTCAATACCCAAGCACCACTGCATAACAGGGTGAGTTCCTGTTAGTTGCCCCAGCTCCTACCAACCTAGCAGTTTGAAAGCATGTAAAAATGCAGGTAGATAAATAGGTACCACCTAATTTAGGTGGGAAAGGTAACAGGGTTCTGTGCACCTTGGTGTAGAGTCATGCTAGCCAAATGACGATGGAAGCATCTTCAGACAACACTGATTGAGCTGTGAATTGGAGATAAGCACCCCCCCCCTAGTGGTGGCCATAAATGGTAGAGGAATCTTTTACCTTTTATAGAAATGGTATTTCACCAAAGTTATTTCAAGGAGATTTCACAAGACATTTTTAAGTTAGATTGACTCCTAGAGAGGTATTATGAAGGACTGTATATGGAGGCTTCTATCTTGCCATATGAGCTAATCCAATGTTTTAAAACAACTATGAAGGACTATTGCAAACATCAGTATTGTGGCAGAGAGCATCTTAATAATGCTGAATACAAAACACACTATTAACAGAAACATACGTCTCTTCCTATAAACAGATTCAGTTGATTTACCACAGTTTCTAACATTTTAGAAACATTACAGCATTGTTCTTGGCACTACATATAGTATATTATTCATCTGGGGTGGGGACATCTGGACAGCAGGAATACTTTGTCTTTTAGGGAATGGGTGTGGCCAGATTAAGTACTTAGAAACCACATTCCATGTTTGATAGTTTGACTTTTGGCATTTAGAATCTAGCTTTTACAACTTGTTTCTGCTAAAATCTTTCTATCTTTCATTGCCTTATTTTTATCTTCTATTGTCCCCAGGCCAACTCAACCTCCCTTCTCCCTTTTGCTAAAGATAGATAGTACCCTGGATTTCTCTCTGCTAGGGTTTGGTAGGGTTTGTTCTCTCTAAGAAGTAAAACTCTGCTCTGCTTAAATTAACAGTGATTATGGAAACCAAAATGGATTCCTTGATTCACGTTGAGCCTCCAGAAAGTTGAAAGTAACAAAAAGTCCTGTTGCAGGATTAGAGGCTGTTAGAAATATGTATGTGTGCGTATGTGTATATGCTTATGCATATAGGCTAAACCATGAAACCACAAAGGAGTTTAAACTAGCAAGATGATGAAATAATTATTCTACTTACATTAGATCTGAGAGATTCTAACATAAATCTAAAACTGAATAAAAACTTCTCCACTGAAAACTTTGGCTTTCATTTTTGCTTACAACTATGGCAGTGGTATTAACCCCAAATACCTTCCATGTTCTCTTGCCTTCATGAAAAGTTTTGCAAGTGAAGTCATTTCATGTGCCAGATTGAAAGGTGTTCTTAAAAAGGAAAACGGAACATCAACAATAGTACAACTATGTTTTTTTTTAAATAAAATGTTTTTAGAAAATCAACATTCTGCTTTAAACTGAGAACAGATGATAGTGTGAATCCTGGATAGCTAATTTATAATACACACACACATGCTCACAGAGACATACACCAGATAGGCTTTTTTCCTCTGGGAAGTAGAGCGGTTAATATTCAACATGAAATGTCTAATCTTTAAATACATTATAATCTAAGTGCTTAGGATAATTTTTGCTTTAATACCTTAAGAGTCTGCAAAGCCTGAAGGATGGGATTATTAAAATGGAATTTTAATGTCAAAATTATCAGAGAAGAGAACACATTCCTCGTATTCATAAAAAATGTATTCAATTTCTCTATGATCTGTTCAAATAAGAGATGAGAATATATTTGATTATACCTTGTAAGTAATTCTGAAAGTTGATCAGATGATTGTAGATCACTTCTACAGCAGTGCTGTCAGTGGCAAAGATTAAAATATTTAAACTGTTTCTATATGTGACACTGTTGGCATACTGGTGTGCTCATTTTTGCTTTGAAAACTCAGCTCCACAGAGAGATTGAGAGAGACAAGCCTTAGGAATTAAAAAAGCAGAAATCAACATAGACATGACCCTCCCAGATTATAACAAGCAACCCACAGTTGCTGAAACTTGCATGTTTGCATTTCTTGAAATTTCAGTGCATGTGTAAGCAAATATCTCATCTAAGAGAACAGAAGCTTTTCCAAATTTCTTCAAGGAATATACAAGAAAATTTTTAGAATGATGGAATAAGGAGTAAGAAACCTTTAGAAGAAGGGACTAAGTTTTTAGATTATATTATTGATAACATGATAAATCTGCTGCTGCCTCAGTTCTCTATTTCTGTCTGATATTATTGCTGAATAATCTTTATGGTATCAATTCAGTTTAACAGTTGTGGCACAAGGTAGTTTTAGAAAAGCAACTCTAGTTTCTCAAGTAGTTACATTTCTTCTGAATGTCACTAAAGCATTCAGAAAGCTCATATTGTAACTATACTTTTCATGAAAAGCCTACCGTCACATTAGATTCAAACTAACCAAAGATGAAAACAAAGGCCAGATGATATCAGAACGTTTGAAAAATGGGATGTTGTAAAGATGAGAAAAACTACAATTGTCATTGGTAGGGAGAATGTCTGTGATTAAAATGAATGTTTTACCTAGTATGTTATTTTTATTTCAGACAATAACTGTTTTGACAACAGATTTAAACAGTGGCAGAAATAAATATTTAAATTTGTATGACAAGGTAAAAAAACACAATTTAAGTACAAGGTATTACAAGATGCTAAAGAAAGGGGTGGCTTATGTCTCCCTGATCTGAGATTGTATTTTGCAGTTTGTTATTCAGTTCAGATGAAGGAGTGAGTGATGCCAAAAAACAGAAGGTTATTGTTAGAAAAACACAATTTGAGATTTGGGTGGCCTGCTTAATTATGGTATGACAAAATTAAGGTTAATGTAGATTTCAAAAATCATTTTATTAAAGGTAACATATTGAGAGTATGGAATAGATATATTTTTAGGTTGTATCCAAAAATACCTTTAAGGATGTCACTACAAGAAGCAAAGTATAGAAGAGAAATTATAACTAAGCATAAGTGGTTAATTTATGGTGATATATTAGTATTCTTCCAAGGTGATTTTAAAATCAAATCAAAATATAATCTAATTCAGAAGGATATGCTATCAATATGATATGTACAACTATTGATATGTACAACTATTAGAAAGATTCAAAGTAGATAAAAGGACTTTTGGTTTCAAATATGGTAAGATGGATTTTCAAATAAAATTGTGTAGAAAGGATCAATTTTATTGCTAAAATGAATAAGCTCTTAGTGAAATTTGAAACAGAAGATGAACAAGTGAAGACTGTTGACAAAATGGGTTAAAAACTTTGGATACAATATGCAAATAGAACAATGGGAGAATATGTGGATGAAAGGACTGAAATTCATATTGTGTTACAATACTAAAGAAAAGTTTTATAGAATGATCTGTTGTTGATATTTATCACTGGAAAAATTGTGTAAAATGTATAAAGTTCCCTCAAATATATGCTGGAGATGTGAACAACAAAACAGGATTTTTTTTATCATGCTTAGTGGACATGTAAAAAAAAATGGATTCAAATACATACATTAATTCAGAAGATTTTAATAACTAATACAGAATTGAAACAAGAGATAATCCTTTTGGCACTGATGGATAAACAGTTGGGAAAAAGTTATGGAATTTTGTTTCTATATACAACAACAGCAATGAGGATTTTATATGTGCAACAATGGAAAGAATCAATGTTTCCTACTATGGAAGAATGGATGTTGAAATTGATGGAACTAGCTAGGATGGCAAATTTGGCAGCTTTGATCAGAGAAAATAGATTGATTAATTTGAATGCTGATGGGAAATTCCTTTTAGTCTTTTTGCATGAAACTGAAAAAAAATGAAATTATGACATGGTGTTGATGATTACAAATGGCAAATAATTAAAAAAATGAAAGTTATGTGTTAACTTAGAACAAGATCCTTATATTTTTATAAGTCAGAAGTCTTTTCTTTGTATTTCTTTCTCTTTTTTCTTTCTGCACTTTTGGCTTTTTCATTCTTCTTTCTTCTACTTCAATTATTAGCTTCTGATAGTTTTTATTTTTTTATTTGAAAAATGTAATAAAGTTTTATAAAAAAGAAAGAACGATGGGAAGGGATGTAATTATACTCTATTAGGTAGCTTTCCTGGTGCTCTCAGAAGTAATTCCCAAAACTACCAGGCAGTTCAACTACTGGCTATGAATTCTGGGAATTGAAATCCAAATTATTGGCAGAGTGCCTGGCTGTACGTAACATATATATTTTGTTAGATTTAGATAATTTTTTTAAGTTTCTCAAAGAGGATATTCTCCTAGTTGTATAAACTTCTTTTTTGTACAAATACATTTCAAATGCCTATCACTCTGAATTCATACATAATTGCATATTAATATTTTAATCATCAATATTTTTCTCTTTTCTTTTTTTCAAATTTATTTGTATATCTTTTTTCAAAAATTGTATGAAAACAAGAAATTGATTTATGAGTTGCACTATGTGAGATAAAACACTCTGAGAACAATACAGTATTTCTAATTTATTAATATTCTTTTCTTGCTTTCATTTAAATTCTGCCCCATTTTTTCTTTTTCCTTGTGATTCAGTATTATATCTTGCCAAATATTAATATTTCTAAATTTGCAAGATGTTTATTAGAAGATACAACACTTCTATTTATAGTTTCCCTTGGATTTACTGGATTAATTTAATAGCATTTTTCTTCATAAGAGGAGGAGAAGGAGGCTACAATACAGACATGTTTTTAGATAAAATTTTTCATCTTGTAATATTTTCAGGTTGATATTTGTTCTATAATTGCAAATACAGATATGATATAGGCATGATTATATTTCTTGAGAATGTTGATTTCTGCCATAATCTTATATTTAAACATTGAAAAATAAAGAGTTTTAACACACAGGCTTACTCCATCCATTACTGAAAGTTTACCATTTCTGATTTAAAATACTGCAGCTGTTAAAAAAAAATAAGACAAGCATGAAATACTTAGTTTGCTGAAAGCAGGTAGTATAGTTTACATAGCTGTGGTTTTGGAAAGAACATTGATTGAGGCTCCACAAAATTTATTTGGGCTTATTTTTAAGCAGACATATAGCAAGGTCCTGTTTTTGTAGAATATATGCCATTATTGTCCCGCACTAAAAACTATATTATCTTGATAGATATATTTCCTTATTGCTTCTACTTTGTTGCTTAACATGTATCTTTTAAAATCATTTGAAGACCTCAGTTTCTTATGGCACATGTATCACTTTGTTTTCATGTATGCATGCAAGGAACTTAAGCAACACTGCAGAGACGGAGATGGTATGAGAGTTACTGTATGTCTTCAGATACGTAAACTTCAAGCTTTGGAGGGTTTGAACATAAATCCAGTTGTGTATGAAACTAAGTGGGCTGCAACCTGCAAATTTATTTTGGCATAATATGAAGAAAACTAGTTGACAGCCATTATTCTGCACTAGTTAAGGCTGCTGAATCATGCCCAGGGACAGTCCTGAAGAAAATTCTTCACTCTCAAAAAGCAGGTCAAGTTCTTCCCCTTCTCATGGGTTAGATTAGATCAAATTTCTAGGAAACTTCACAGGGAAAGCTGAGAATTATTTACCAGTAAGTACTTCTATGGGAAAGCTGAAGGCAGGTGAAAATTATTGTGTATTGCTCCAGTACCACATGTTCTGGGGACTACCTGCCATACTCTTAGAAAGGAAGAACATTGTGAGAACCTCCCACATTCCAGGAATTGAGGTTAATAAAGGCTGACTCCATGTTTTCATTCAGGAAAAAATAATTTTTGGGAACAAATAAAACTCAGTGGTGAAAATCAATAGATTTCTTACTGTATAGTGACACCAGATCTTTAATTTTGTGACAGAAAATTCTGTATGAGTGAATATGTGTTGCTAAGTCAGATTATGCTGATTTTTTTAACCCTAATAAGGCTGAGACAAAAACATTCAGTTGCTTTGCAAATAATGTTTTTCCCGATACATTTTTCTGAACAGATAAATGTTCTAAGTAGTGCTTAACATTTTTGATCATAGTTTATTATCATGCAGGTAACAATAAGTTTGACTATTTCTACATTAATTGTTGTATTTACTACATTAACATTCCACTTTATTTCTAGGAAACCAAGAAATTGCCATTTATTTTAATAAAAAATTCTATTCAGCAGGCTAAGTTAAGGGATGGTGATTTTCTCAAAGTCATTCATTGAGCTTTATGGTTAAAGGGTGAATATAAATATGAATCTCTCCAGTTCTAATATAATTATAATATATTATAATCTAATATAATTATAATATAGTTGTAATATAATTATAATATATATTGAGGTGTGGTGGCGCAGCGGACTAGTGCCGCCAGTTATGCCGACCAGAAATGGCCAGCATGCTGGCAGGTTCGATCCGCAAGCTCCGCATGACGGTGTGAGCTCCCATCACTTACCTCAGCTTCTGCCCACCCAGCAGTTCGAAAGCACGTAACAACTGGTGAATAGATAAATCGGGTACCACTTCGGTGGGAGCTGGCCGGCTTCGGCGGGACGGTCGAGGCGAGGGGCGAGCAGCGAAGCGGCGAGAGGGCGAAGAGGCGTGGAATTGAGCGGCGAGGCGAAGGTGGCCCACCCTCCTGCCGGGGGCGGAGCAGAAATGCAGAGATACCCGGATGTAAACATCACACCGGCCAGCGGGGCGGGGGATTAGTTTACACGATTGTATAGATATCTAACCTATGTAAGCCGTCAAGAGTCTTTGGAAATTGGCGGCATAGAAATACGTGTAATAAATAAATAAATAAACTGATATTATTCAAGTTTATTCCACAGCATGAACTTTAAATATGAACTTTGACTGGACTGTGGTCAATATAATAGCTAAACATTTCCTTAGACCTCTCATTGCATAATGCATTAATTTCTTTTTATTGCTCTTACCAGGAATATTAATCCAATTAGAAAGAATAGGAGGTGAGCTTCTTCTCAATGGACATCAGGTTTTGGATCTAGGTGATATAAAAGGAAGACTAGTTTATAGACTAGTTTAATGTTTCCTTGGAAATGCTTTTTTATGAAATTGTATCAAGGATTGGCCTTTAAATGTCTGGATGATCTCCCAATGTCAGCAAAGAGATGCAGAAAAGTCTAACTCCAATCCAGGTAGCAGCAGCAACTATATCTCTTTGCTGACATTAAGTGATTATTCAGATTTCTGAAGGTCAGAACTAGTAGCCCATACCAGGGCTTGTTTATTGTCTGGCATGCTGGAGATATATTTATGGAAGAAGTGAAACAGTCGTCATGTCTAGTAAAGGGAAATGGAATAATTCACTTCCTCACAAATGCAGTTTTGAAAAATAAAACAAGTTATCAGAAACCAACCTAATGCAAAACTTGAAACTTCCCAGAAAACAACACAACTCCTATTTATGCTGTTGGATTAAACCTGTCAACATCTTTGATTATTAGCCATGCTAATGATGTTTAGAGAGATAGTGCAGTCAAGTATGGAGAGCATTCTATAGGAGAAATATTTATTATGTCATAAATTCTAATCTTGCCTTAGCCATGAAGCCAGTTGGATGACCTTGGGCCATTCACTCTCTTTCAAGCCAACTCACCTCACAGGATTGCTGCTGTGGGGAAAATAGGAGGAGGAAGGTGTGTTAAATATGTTAGCCACCTTGAGTTGTTTATAAAAATAATAAAGGTGGGATATAAATAAAATAAAATTATACCACAGTTTAATGCTATACTCTTTATTTGGTGAAATCACCAAATCACATTAATTTCAATGTGATTTAAATATGCACAGGATTGGCTTACTTTATCGACATCATTACAAAGTATTAGATTCCATCCCAGTTTGAGAGTTATCCCACCTACATATACTGTTTCTAAAAAACTGAAACATTTATTGATTAGTCACATATACATCTAGTAGATTTTTGTAGATTGAGTTTGTTTGTGCCTTCAAGACATTTGACTTTAGTAAATTCCCTTAAAGTTTTTTTTGGTAGGAGCTTGCTCTCCCTTTCCTCCTAGAGCTGAGAGAGCGTAACTAATCCAGGGTCACCCAGTTTTCTTTGTGCCTAAAGTGGGACTAAAATTTATGGTTTCCTCATTTCTAGCCTGGTCCTTAATCTCTACACCAAACAATGCATCAATTTTAGATGGTATTTAGGTGAAATTGATCAGCAATTAATCATCATGAAGGTGAAGGTGGCCTCAGACAATAAGGAACCAGATCCTGGTAGAGTACCTAGCCCAAGATATATTGCCAGCTTTGGAAACTAGAACAAAGATGATCAGCTTGATTCCTTATGAAGTAATGACATCAACATCCTGAGCCTTATGAAGACATCTCTTGTTTATTTAAAACATCTTTTGACAGATATTGGTTCTCTTTGGAAGCAACTCTCCACTAGGGAGATCTGGTTTTTGGCTCCGTTTCTTGATTCAGACCTTTATGACCCAGAGTAACTTACAAACTTTCTAGCATTTTACTCTGATTGTAACAACCATTCTTGTCTCTCTGCACCCTGCTTTCCTGAACTTGTACTATATTGGCTGACCAAATTCTAGCCCCACCTTATATCTTATGGTTATGACTCTGGACTAGATTCTGTGCAACTGTTTGTTGAGACCTTGATTCCCTGAATAAATTATGGAGCATGCATGTGTCTGCTCAGCTGGCTTTCTATCTGCCTTGTATTTGCCTAAAATATTATTAATCATTAAACCAATTACAACTGGCTCCAACTTAGATCAAGACATTTCACTTATTGCCAATAACTGATTCAACAAGATAAACATAATTGCTAAATCTGAATATCACTGGATAGATCACACTGGAATCAAATCAACTTTATATTACATAACAGAAGATGGAAATGGAACCCAATAAGCCAGTACAATTCCAGGATATGTGTGCTAGCAACATTTTACCTGAAGAACATGCATGCAGAATTCAGAAGATATGATTAAATTATACTTAAAAAGATACTTATGTGAAAGAGAATCTAAGGAACTATGGACAGACATAAAAGACATTAGGAAGACTAAAAGAGAAAAAAAATCCAAAAAAAATCAAATATTTTTAGAACAAGTTGGAAAGATGGCCAGAGAAAGATAGAACATTAAAGTCTTGGGCAGATTTTTATTGTCAAGCAACAAATGACAAGGAAAGCATTCTTAGTCAATAATGTTAGTGTACAGGAAAATAAGAAGAAAAATAAGTGTTTTTAAGATCAGAAAAATCGGGGGAAAATTTACAGCCAAGATATGAGTGTTCAAGAGTAATCATGGAAGAGGATAAGAGCAAAGGAGGTTAAAGAAAGCTAGAAAGACTATACTGAAGACTTTCCAAGTAAGATTATAGAATGACAGAAACATTTTTTAGAAAGAGAATATATTTAGAGCTAACTCTACTGGAAAAGGAGGTACAAGAGGCAATAAATCAAGTCAGATAGAAAAGCACCAGATAAAATAACCACTGAATTGTGTAAAACTTTAGGAAGAAAGTTTTACATGCTAACAGCTCAAGATTATGGTGCAGAGATAATGCATATTGTACATTACCAAAGAAAGTAGATGAAAGAGAATATGCATTTATTAAACAGTTACAATAATAACGATACAAACAAAATTATTTTTAATAATTGAGAAGAAAAAGAAGAAAAGACCACAGCTACATATTAAAGTGTTAAATAAATAAGCATGTTCCAGAAAAAGGCAAAATAATACAGAATCAGGTAGCCCCTAAGATGGATAATGGAGAAAGTAAGAGAATATGAGAACTTTTATTTCTGCTGTACCATATATAATGTAAGAAGAAAAGTATTTGATGAGAAGATAATTTATTTATAAGGTAAATAGATGATAACCTCTGGGGCCCTGTAGAAGTTCATCTAATTTATTCTTATCTAGGAGGGACCAGATAATCTTGAACAGCAGACATAAGAAAGAATAGAATATATTTTGCCACTCTTATCACCATAAGGAATTCTTAATAAGAGCTTTTACTTAAGTTTGGCTGGGTTTACTCTTTGTTTTCCTTTAATAGCAGTCTAGGTGCCTCTGGCCATTACACCTAGCATCTGTGCATTTCAAGAATCTATAAGAATCAAGGCGCTTTCCAGGATTCTGAGCAATGAGAATTTGCATAGGTACCATTTGATTCAAAGCCATTCCCACCCCATCATTCCAGGCAGCAATTGAGAAAACAACCTTAAGTTCCTTGGGATCCTAATAGGGACTCAGGGTGTCTGGGGTGAACCAACCAGATAGATCCATGCCTAACTCAAGATTTGTTGTTTAGTCGCGCAGTCGTGTCTGACTCTTCGCGACACCATGGACTGCATTACGCCAGGCCCCCCTGTCTTGCACTGCCTCCCAGAGTCTTCCCAAGCTCACGCCCATCACACT
>JANHZU010006379.1:0-11135 GCA_032468055.1 Acrochordus granulatus | reverse complement strand
CTCAACTTCTCAATCACTTAAATCTCTTTGATATTCTTCCAACGTACTTCTGGTAACATTGACAGTACAGCCACTGCAAAGGTGATATTTTCAAGTTTTCTTGCTGAAGAACTGTTCTCTTTTGTTCAGTTCTGGCCTCAACAGAATAATGTAGCATTTGGGGGCAAAGATGCAACCCAGCAATCCGGCACTGGAGGTTAAAATAGAGAAGATCTCCACAGTGACCATATATTTTCCTTTGGTGCTCAGGTAAGTTGGAACAAAAGACAGCCATACACTGCAAAACAATAACATGCTGAAAGTGATGAATTTGGCTTCGTTAAAGGTGTCTGGCAATTTCCGAGCAAAGAAAGCTACCGTGAAGCTGGCAATAGCCAATAAGCCCATGTAGCTCAAAACGAGATAGAACATGAGGGGTGATGACTCATTACACTGAAGGACAACTTCTTCATTCATGGAAAGCATGTCGGAGTCTGGGAAGGGGGGAGATGTCACGAGCCACAGAAGACAGATGACTACTTGAAGAAAAGTACAAGAAAAAACAACGGAACTGGCCAGTCTTCTCCCTGCCCACTTCTTCACCTTGGAACATGGCTGTGTGGCCATGAAAGCCAGAACTACAATAAGGGTTTTTGCCAACACACAAGAAATTGCCATGGTGAAGGTGACGCCAAAGGTAGTTTGGCGGAGGATACACGTTATTCTGAGTGGTCTTCCAAGGAAGAGCAATGAGCAAAGGAAACAGAGCAGAAGTGAGAGGAGAAGAATATAGGAAAGATCCCGATTGTTTGCCTTCACAATGTGAGTATTGTGATGCTTCCAAAAAGTCTTTAAGATCAGAAGTGTGATAGCAGACAAGAGGAGTGTGCAACTTGCTATGCTGATACCTAATGGTTCTTCATAAGACAAGTAGCTTATGATCTTGGGAATGCATACGTTTCGTTCCTTGTTTGCATATGTGGATGCCGGGCATTTGAAACAATCAGCCATATCTGTAAAAGATTCCAAGATCAATGGGGAAAATGTGTAATGACAACTTTTTATTCCAATCTATTAGGAGTGGTATAGGAGCTGTAGTTTTAATAGAATCTGTAATAAGTTCTTATTTCTCAGTGTCCAAGGGGTAAGAAAGCCTGAATTTTATAACATGTACAGTTCCTCATTTATTTTCAAAGGAAATTCACCATACAGTGTCATAGAGTAGTAAAATTGGATGCAAATAAAACACCGAGTTATCATTGCCGAACACTGTGATTCAAATAGGTGTATAAAGGAAAACTAGCTGAATGTAAGAGAAGGCCATCCTGCCACAGCTGCCACATTTGTTGAGCTGGAGCCTAGCATCTAGCTCGGGAGCACAATCTCGGAACCTTTATTATTGGAATACCTAGATTAATAGGATTCATTGCAAATGTAATTAACAGGTGATCCACATATACTAAGCAAAAATGTTTTGCTGCTTGTTGCATTTTTTCTCCATGCTTATAGGACACCATATACAGAAGCAGGATTTACTTATTCATGTTAAAATAAAGAAACAGGTATGAAAATAATGCCATATTAGCATCTGTATTACTCAGTCTCTTTATATCATAGACAGCACCTTACCTGTTTTGTTAGATATCCACCCACTTGGACAAGGCACACAACTGTAACAACAAAACAGTTCTCCCTCCTTTGATTCCTTGTGATAACCAGGTGAACAATTGGCATTGCATAAAGAAATAGGTCGCGTCTGTTGGCATTTTAAAATGAAAAGGATCATCCTCAAAGGCATACAACTGGAAGTATAAATGCTTAGGCCAGAACATGGCATACAATGAGCTGTTCCAGGTTCTTACTGGAATTATTCTTACTGAAAATTTTATCAAGAGGAAGATGAAAAATCTGATACCGTTATATTGTTTTTGTTCTTATCTATTAACATTGATTAAAATTGATTTAACGCTGCAGCCCCATAATTTTTGGAATAACATTTCCAAGGTCATTGCATTGATTTAATGGAGAATTCTGCAGTTTTGGAAAATGCTGCAATCTTATGGTAGGGACACAGTCCTATGTCAGAATGCCTTTATGCTTTGGCTCATTATTGACCAAGGAAAATTTAACAGGAGTGGATAAAGTAGTCTGTGTCTCTTTATTTAATTGACCAAATTTAGATATTAATCTGTAGAACTACAAGCAGGAGATTGAAGGGCCTTTGTAAAAGGCATTTTAGTGTGAGCTGCTTTCAAGTGAAGTCACTGAGGATGAGGAGGAGTTTGTTAGGATCTTGATTAGGAAGTTGACTGGTCATCAAGTAGGAAAAGACCCTGAAGTGTGGACTGAGAATCTACTTATCCACGACCTTTCCATCTTCCAGCTGAATTATTTAAATTCCTAAAGATGATGCCGTGAAAGTGCTGCACTCAATATGCCAGCAAATTTGGAAAACTCAACAGTGGCCAAAGGATTGGAAAATATCAGTTTACATTCCAATCCCAAAGAAGGGCAGTGCAAAAGAACGTTCAAACTACCGTATATTTGCACTTATTTCACATTCTAGCAAGGTTAGGCTCAAAATACTACAAGATTAAGATCATGGCAACTGGTCCCATCACTTCTTGGCAAGTAGAAGGGGAAGAAATGGAAGATTTCACCTTCTTGGGCTCCAAGATCACTGCAGATGGTGACTGCAGCCATGAAATCAAAAGACGCTTGCTCCTTGGGAGGAAAGCTATGGCAAACCTGGACAGTGTATTAAGAAGCAGAGACATCACCTTGCCAACAAAGGTCCACATAGTCAACGCTATGGTTTTTCCAGTAGTAAAATGTATGGCTCGGGGAGGCAGTGCAGGACAGAGAGGTCTGGCATAATGCAGTCAATGGGGTTGTGAAGAGTCAGATCCTACCGCGTGACTGAACAACAAGCAGAATCTCAGTCCACAGATAATGGGGGCTTTGCATAACTAGCACTATAAATATGTGGATGCCTAAAGAGTTTGATGTCCCCAAGTGAGGCATCATCTTATTTTTGTTAAGGAGCTCATGATACCTAATTAAATATATCCACCCTTAGACTGAGAAGTGATACAGTGGTGATGCTGGCCCAGTATCTTGAAGCTGTTAAGAATTTGATAGGGAGGAACTGGTTTTGACACAACAATGGAAAGGTCACGTGGATATGAGTTTTTGGGGCCCAGGACCACATCTTTTTTGGGAGATACTGGACCAATTGCCATGATCTTAGTTTTTTTTAATGTTGAGTTTCAATCCAGCATTTGTTCTCTCTTACACCCTCATCCAAGGACTCTTCAATTCCTCTTCACTTTCTGCCTTTAGAGTGGTGTATCATCTGCATATCTTAGCTTGTTGTTATTTCTCCAATCAATCTTAAAGAACCTGAAATGTAGACTGAGATTTTGCTTATCCACTATATTTCCATTACTTATGGGAAGGTAAGCAGAATCTCAGTCCACAGATAATGGGGGCTTTGCATAATTGGCACTGTAAATATGTGGCTGCTTAAAGAGTTTGATGCCCCCCAGTGAGGCACCACTTGCTGTAGTTCAGGGGCTCATGATAGCAAATTAAATATCTCCGTCCCTAGTCTGAGAAGTGATACAGTGATGATGCTGGCCCAGTGCCTAGAGGCTTAAAGGAATTTGAGAGGGAGGAACTGGCTTTGACACAACCTTGGCAAGGTGGAGTGGATATAAGTTTTTAGGGCCCAGGACCACATCTTTTTTGGGAAATACTTCTCTGGACTCAGCCGGTGTACAATTTGGAGGTCATCTGGACATAGATTTCACATGGCATTACAGGGCTTTGCACAAATTTATCTGGTTGAAAAAGTCCACACTTTCCTAGAATGGAGGCCTTGCTTATAGTCACTCATGCTTTGGTCATTTCCTGTCCACATAGAACTACCCTTGAAGACCACCTGGAAACTTGAACTAGTCCAGAACACAGCATGGCACAGAATATTGACCCCTGGATATGTCCATGTAAAACCTCTTTTGCATGAGCTGCACTGGCTTCCAATTTCTCCTTGGGTGCAGTTCAAAGTCATGGTCATCACCTTTGAAGTCCTGTATATCACAGGGCCAGGCTATCTATAGGGTTTTGAAGTGCTATATATCACAGGGCCAGGCTATTCTTGAAGTCGTACATATCTAAGGGCTGGGATCCGACCCTATGCTACCAGTCATATAGGGTGGGCACACTCCTAGTCCCTTCGCTTAGATACTGTAATCTGATGGGAGATAGGAAGCATGCCTTTTCTGTGGCACCCTTGCCCTATGGAACATATGACCAGTGAAGCTATGCAGGCTCCAATCGTTTAGCCTTCCTTAGGGATTGAAAGGCAAGGCTTCTCTCCCAACTGATGGGCAGTTAGATAATCACACATCAGAACCTATTGCTCCCAGGTTGGGTATTTTTTAATATTTCGAATGGTTGAGTTTTATAGTTTCAAATGATTTTATATATTTCCTTAACTGTCATTTTTTATTAGGTTTGGTTGAAAGATGGGCAGCTTTATAACATAAAATAAATAAATAAACCTCCTAACTGATATGCTATTGCACGATGCTTTCAGCAAGTTTCTCTCATCGTAGGCTTTTTTTTTCCTTCAGTTGTGCAGTCATGTCTGAGTTTTCGCAACCCCATTGCTTGCAGCATGCCAGGCCTCCCTGTCCTGCACTGCCTCCGGCAGTCCACCCAAACCCACGTCCATCACACTGACTATGCTATCTAACCATCTCATCCTCTCCATCCCTTTCTCCTTTTGCCTCCAATCTTTCCCAGTTTCACAGTCTTTTCTCATGAGTCTTCTCTTCACATTATGTGGCCAAAGTACTTGAGCTTCAGCTTCTGTATCTTTCCTTCCAATGAGCAATCAGGGTTGATTTCCTGTAGGATTGACTGCTTTGATCTTCTTGCAATCCAAGGGAATATAAAGAGTCTTCTCCAATCCCACAATTCAAAGGCATTGATTCTTTGATGCTCAGCCTTCTTTATGATCTGGCTCTCACAGCCATACATTACTCCTGGGGAAAACATAGCTTTGATTATATGGAGCTTGGTTGGCAAGGTGATGTCTCTGCTTTTTAATATGCTGTCTGGGTTTGCCATAGTTTTCATCTCAAGGAGCAAGCGTCCTTTAATTTCATGTCTGCAGACACCAACTGCAGTGACCTTGGAGCCCAAGAAGGTAAAATCTGCCACTGCTTCCATATCTTTCCTTTCTAATTGCCTGGAAGTGATGGGACCAATTGCCATGATCTTAGTTTTTTTAATGTTGAGTTTCAATCCAGCATTTGTACTCTCCTTCACCCTCATCCAAAGACTCTTTGGTTCCTCTTCACTTCCTGCCATTAGAGTGGAATCATTTGCATATTACAGCTTCTTGATATTTCTCCCGTCAATCTTAATTGCAGGTGATGCACCCAGCCCAACATTTTGCACAATGTTCTCTGCATATAAGTTAAATAAGCAGGGTGACAATAACAGCTTTGTCATGCTCCTTTCTCAATTTTGAACCAATCCGTTGTTCCATGTTTGGTTCTAACTGTTACTTCTTGACTAGCATACAACCTTCTCAGGAGACAAGTAAGGTGGTCTGGGACTCGCATCTCTTTTAGAATTTCCCACCATTGGTTGTGATCTACACAATCAAAGGCTTTGGCACAGTGAATGAAGCAGAAGTAGAATTTTTCTGGAATTCCCCTGCTTTTTCCATGATCCCACAAATGTTGTCAATTTCTCTCGTTCCTCTGCCTCTTTAAAACCCAGCTTGTACTGGTATTCCTGGGCTCACATACTGCTGAAACCTACCTTGTAGTATTTTGAGCCTAACCTTGCTTGCTTGTGAAATGAGCACAATTGTGCAGTAATTTGAACATTCTTCGGCATTATCCTTCTTTGGGACTGGAATGTAAACTGACCTTTTCCAATCCTGTGGCTAATGCTGAGTGGATCAACTTGCAGTTTGAGCAATTCAAATGGGATACTGGAGAGTTGTTTTGAATTCGGCAGCATATAAATTTTGTAAACAAACCAGTACAAATAAATACCATCACCTCCACTAGCTTTGTTGTTAGTCATCACTTAGACTTTCAGATTCAGTTGGATATATGTTTCCCTTTCTCTTTTGCTTTCCGCTTTCCTTCTTTCCTCAGCTATTTGTAAAGCCTCATCAGACAACCACTTTGCTTTCTTGCATTTATTTGTTTGGGATGGTTTTAGTAGCTACCTTTTGTACACTGCTGCATACCTGTGTCCTTAGTTCTTCAAACACTCTGTCTACCAGATCTAATCCCTTAAGTCACCTTTACTGTGTGATAAGGGATATCACTGAGGACATACATATCTTGGAATTGATGCTCAGATGTTTTAAAGTTACCAAGGTTGGAGCACCCCTGCTCTAAATCCTTTTACTCAATGTCTAAGGTGCTCCAGGGCTCAATCCTTTCTCCCCTTCTTTTTAATATCCATCTGAGACCAATGTGTCTGCTCCTCTTATAGTTGGTGGTTTGAGATCACCAGAAAATTCCCAACTTCATATCTCCATCCCAATTGCATTTGGATCTGATAGACTCTTAGATAGACCCAAAGCACAATCTGGGGTCCTCATGGACTCATGGCACCTGTCCGAAAGGCAGATGCCAGACACGGCTAGGAAGACATTGCACATCTTCAGATTGTACCCCATTTGCCAATATTCCTGGACTTGGAGGCCATACAAACTGTCACTCACACCCTTGTAATCTGCAGTTTATACCATTGTAAGGCACCCTACACAGGGCTGCCCTTGAAGGTCATTTGGAATCTTCACCTGGCAAGAATGTGGCCACACAGAGGGAAAAAGGCACTTGTTACTTGGCACATATAATACATCCAATTTATGAAGTGCTTTGATTGCAAGTGTGTTTTCGGGTGCAATTCATGCTTAGAATCCTGTCAGCTAAGGAATGCTGTGTGGCAGGGTTGAGGAGCATGTCTTTTCCGTCATAAACCCTACCTCCTCAAACATTCTCCCTCCAGTAATCCGGATAACTAAGACCTTCTGTTTTTTTCTATTCATTGAAAACCTGTATCTGTGTGCATCCCTGAGCTCCTGAGAGTGTTCAAGGTCATATTTCTTTGTTAAGCTGGTGATTCCGATGGGTGATTTTTTGTCATCTTCAAAGTATTTTACTTTTTGTATTATTGTACTTTTCATTTTGAGATAGACAACCATGGAAGGAAGGAAGGAAGGAAGGAAGGAAGGAAGGAAGGACGGACGGAAGGATGGACGGACCGACCAAGACATAAATAAACATTTTTTGGAAAACTGTTACTGGGTTGGAATTTCAAACTAGACTCACTGGAATTACTGATATGAATATAATCAAGGAATTACATAACTCATCTGTTTCCAAAAGATATTAATAAGATTTTGCCTACTTGGTTATAGCCCCTGTGCCATTCTATTTTCTCTTCCTTGATGACAAGTTGTTTGGGTGGAGGTGCCCATGGATCCACCCTTCCAACTTTCACTCCAAGAAAAGATCCATTTGGGAATGTCACCCAATTTATGATGTTAAATCCTGCAAGCAGAGAACCGTGCTGGTCAAAGGAAATTTTTGTCTCTGTTGTTAAACGAGAATGATTTCAGGAAATAAGAAAGCTGGATTGAAAAGAAAGGGATAAATGTGAATCACACTTTGTTACTTCCAAAACAACATTGCAAAGGAGACTTGGTCTACATAAGCAGAGGTAACTTCAGCCTTAGAAAAGGATTCTTGCACCTTTAGTTTTCTTTTAGTTGTTGTATCTTGAGATTGGTTCAGTTTGGTTTTGAAGCTAAAGCATGAACATTTTAAACAAAAAATACAGTAGAGAGTGAATTCCTCTATTGTTAAAGTAATCAAACATTTAATTTCTAGATGGATTTTCGGTCTCCACCAAGACATTTTTTTCTGTTTTGATTGGCTTATATTTGTGCTTTAAAGTCAGTGTTAACTGGTAACACCGGTCTAGACAAGTTCATGCCATTTCTGTTACCTAGATTTGTAATAGTGGCTTGCAACTGCCTTTTTCTACATCTGAGAATTGATACCTAGCCAATGGCTACCGAGCTGGGTTTGTGCTTAAGGCCGAGTGAAATTCACACTTTCGGAGGTTCTCTCCTTGAAAACAGTATCAGAGCGGCTCATCAAATAATATAAGGGAATTACGTGAATTAATTTTATTATTAGATTGTTATCCCATCTTTATTACTTTATAAGGAACTCAAGGTGGCTAATATAAATAATAGTCCTTCCTCCTCCTATTTTCCCACAATAATAAGGGGAGATGAGTTTGGCTGAGGGAGAGTGAACGGCCCAAATTTACCCAGCTGACTTTCATGCCTAAGGCAGGACTAGAATCACAATCTCTTGGTTTTTTAGCCCAGCATGTTTACCATTAGCTCTCTCAACATTAACCCCGAGTAGTAAACTTCTCTATTTCTATCTTTACGTCTTGCGATACCTGCTTTCAATATCCAATAATATTTCCTATTGATGTAATGTTCCTATACCTCTCCCTGCTTATTCAGGACTTTTCTTAATATGTTGGATCATATTAAGGAATTCATTGTGGACATATCCAGACAGAGAAAAAATTTTGCTCAAGTTACTTTCTTACTGGTGACTTCTTATTCCAAACATTTTCCATGCCTTCTTTACAAAATCGGTTTTAAAAATAAAAAAGACTTTTACCACTGATACTCTCACAGCATTTCTTTTAAAATATTACTTAAGAAAAGCACATCACCATTTGATGTCACAGGATTGATTTTCTATGTTAATTGAAATATTTGTCATTTTCTGGAAATGTGTACAGGGCAGCAGTTCACTCATTTTTCCATCTATCACAGAATTAATAATAATTACATTATAATAAAATAAAAATGGATATTGATAGATTAAAATAAAAAATAAAACTGATAAAATAAAATTACAGAGTACAGGATGAACGTACAAATTAAACATGGACAATCATTTTACAATGAATAATGGAAAAGTTATAAACAAATGGATAGATACCTTGAAAAAGGCATAAGTAATTCAAGAATGTATAAAATGTTAGAAGAAGGCAAAGCTATGCTAACTTACAATGAATAATGAAAAAGTCATAAATAACTGGACAGATAATTAGAAAAGGGTATAATCCTATGAGAATGTAAAGCTCTGCAACCTTAGATTAAGTCTAAATCCTGCTGAAGCTCTGCTGGCTTTCTTGAGATTCAGACAAATCTGGTCCAGCAATTGATAACAACAAAATATCAAAAATATAAATCGTTGAATGGCACGTGTGCATTTGAAAAGAGACGTAGAAAAAAGGAAAGGGGAGGGGAAGAAGCAAATAGCGGAAAGAGGAAAACATATTGAGTGATCGTAAAAGCTCAGCATAACCTCTCTCAGAAGAGCTGCTGAGGTTCAGGTACAGCTCTGACACGGGCCTGGCTGTATGGTTTGAAATCCCAGCCTCCCGGTCAGCTAGCAAGAGATGAATCTAATCAGCCTCCAGCCTACACGGGCCTGTGTGATACACACTGGAAAATCATACATTTCTACGTTAGATGCAATTTAGCAACACATGACTCATACTTTCGATTGCCCTCTCCACCACAAGGACAGGACTGCTGCATTTTTCATACCTTATATGACATTTTGTCCATTGATTAATATATGCTAAGATCAATAGCAAGCATGCCACAAATCATTATTTAAATATTGGAGTTAAATACCTGCCAAAGCTGCTGATTCAGGAGCTGCCTTTTCTCCCTTTCACCCATTGTCCTGTGTCTGGAAACTGATGAAAAGAGGGCATGTAAGGCGTGAGCCACAGCATGAACAGCATTGTATACACTATAGCTTTGGCCAGTGATCCTCATTGGAAAGACATGCTCGGGAAGGTTCTCCAGCTTTTCCATTCCTGTACAGGCCTCCCCATTCTTGTAAGGGAACCTGGAGTCCTGGTAGGGACAGTCAAATGCCTGAGCCCAGAAATCTCTGATGAAATCATCTCCTTCTGAATTCAAAGGGTTTCTCTTTCTGAGAAACTGATGAAATCCCTGGATTTCATTAGATTGGACTGTAAAGGAAAGAGCACCATGGAATTCCTGTACATGCCATTCATTCTTTCCAGTAAGGGCTTTAAGCTCCATCCCAGCAGTCAGAAGCCAAACATGGCCTTTGGGATTTTCTAACGATGGCTTAATCATGCATCGAATTTCAGAAGATAGTAGCCACCTCAAAAGTAACATGGATCTCATATCTCCACTGAAAATCAGCACACTGGCTTTACTGTTCATGACTTGATAGTAAACTTCTGCTCCACATTTTCTGTAGTTTACATCAGAACATAAAATGAATGTATAAACCTCTGCAGTACAGATACCATTTTTGGCAAATTCTGGGATGATGACATTCATAACACTCTCCAGATGCATCCCATTGGCAACAAAGAATCCAATCCAATTCCAGTTGAAATGCTGGAGGAATTTCATAATCCCTCTGTACTGGTAAAGTACATCTGGATTCATCTGATAGTAGTAAGGCAGATGGCTCTTTTCTGTTACCACCATCCCAGAGCCATACAGGAACTGAAAAGACATTGAGATAAGAAACGCCATGTTGTTCAAAAGGTCAGGAAGGCGCATTACTTGAATAAGGCAGAGCACATGGGACTTCTTCAGAGGCAGAATTTTACAAGAGAACTTTCTGAGCGGATTCTTTTTCTTTTCTTACGATCACTGGAATTGAAAACTAAAGGGCCCCTTGGCTGAAGCACTTTGTACTTAAGAGATTTGTTGAAGAAGTCCTTTCTTGGTTTCCAGTGACTACATTTTGTGAATCCTACTTTAATTTCAAAAAATTATATTCATTCCCTTTTGCACTTATGTCGCACTCAGAGAACATAATCCTGAGCAAAACTAGAGTGTTCCTTTCTATAACGGTAGGTTTATTGGAAACAGAAAACAAAGGAGAGTAAAAAAATATACACGTAGTATTAAAATTTGCTGCAATTAATATGTGGGATATTTTTAAAAAGTGAAGAAAATCAGTTCTACCATAAATGTATTCTGAACTTTGTCCATCATTGACATTTGTTAATATTTGTAA
>JANHZU010006378.1:72610-84585 GCA_032468055.1 Acrochordus granulatus | reverse complement strand
GTACAAGACAGGGGGGCCTGGCGTAATGCAGTCCATGGGGTCGCGAAGAGTCGGACACGACTGCGTGACTGAACAACTAAGGATGCAATGGGAAATTTATTTATTAAATAGATGTACTGTATATGGCTGTCTTGGTCTTTAATGCTTTGGAAAAGCCAGCATATTAGGATCTAATCTTGTTTCAGACAGCAGACCATCTTTCAGAAAGCACCCACTTCCTAGGTCCCATTAGGTGACCTTCTTTAATTGATGGAATTCAGAGCATTCCTCTCCTGTGAGACCTGGCAAGTTAGGTAGGAACAAATAATCCAGCCTCATGATGTGGAGGGCTTTCTAAGAGTCAATCAACATCTTGAATTCTACCTGGAATCACACTAGGGGCCAGTGAAGTTCACAGAGCTGATGTGTAACATGGACACAGCAAAGTGCAACTGATGCACAAAATAAAAATATGAAAAAGCCCTACTTGCTATTGCTGCTACTTGGTCTTTGAAGAAGAGCCATGAATCCAAGAGGATGTCCAGATTATGCACTGGTTCTATTTCAAGTGGTACAATCTCATCCAGGACCAAAGGTGGAAAAACACTAGATCCAGAGGCCCTAAAATCCACAGCCAAATTTGTCAGGGTTGAGTTGAAGCCTATTCTTCCCCATCCAGATCCTCACAGCCTCTAGACATTGAGACAGAATCCCCCTGGCATCCCTTAACATCCCTCAAGTTGAGATGTAGAGGTGGGTGTTATTAGCATACTGATGATACCTCACCCTATGCCAGAAAACAATCTTACCTAGCAGCTTTACGTTCATGTTAAGAATGGAGAAACATTGAGCCCAGAGTTTCCTACAGAAAAGGGATCGTGGACTAGATTTCCCCATCCACTATTAATTGGAACTAGCCCTGGAAAAAGGAAGAGTACCACTGCAGCGTGTGCCTCCTATTTCTAATCCCCAGAGATGGTCTAGTAAGATAATATAAAAGCCAAGAGATCAAGGAGAGTCAGGATGAACTCATCCCACTCCTGCGAGAAATAATCCAGAAGTGAGATCGATGCCATTTCAGTCCTGTACTCACATCTAAATGCAATTGAAAGAATTCAAATAATCTCTAATAAAGGAAGACTGAAGATGGAATAACTATTACACAAAATGGTTAGAACCCGTTATGGCTTCTCGAAGAGGTAGTAAATAACAGCTTCTTTAAGCAGTGATAGGACCACCCCCTTTTTGAAGAACAAATTCACCACATAGTAGAATTACAGAGCACTACTGTTAGTCATGTCCTGGATTCTTAAAGAAAGAGGAAGGTATACTCTGCAGCCCTCAGCTAGATGTAGTCCATTTTAAATTCAATCTTATTATGGTGGCTCCTTCCATTACACCAAATATAGTCCTGTTCTGGTTTATTCAAAAATTATTCAACTGGGTTGAAAATCATTGATAAAATAAAACCATAAAAATTTCAAAAGCCAAAGACTGAACTTAAAAAAGTGTGTTCATCATCTTTCAGAGTTCAGCATCAGGGAGGGTCCACAGAAATACTGTATTCCTTCCCCAGCCAAGCAACCCCAAAAGATATATAGTGACTGGCATTGAAAGCCTCCAAACAATTTAAGAATACCATACTACTCTCTCCATTTCCCAGAATAAATTATTTAAAAGCGCATTTTTCCTCCCCCAGATAGAATGGAAAACAAACTGACATGATTTTACTGAACTATGACCTCTGGTGGAACCCCAAATTGGTGAGCTGAAGTCTGAAGCTATCTTTGGACACTTGGGCCAGTTTCACCATACAAGGATATAAAAACTTAGCATAGTACTTATATGGCCACCTCTACAACAAAGCAGTGCCACAACTTTGCTTGGAAATTGGCACATTTGGGAAGAAGCCATAAATAATGAGATTATTAATAAATATAGAGTATGAATAAATCTCAATTTGCATGTTTGTCAGTCTATAATTGCATCAAAATGTAGAATTAGAATGTAAACTAAACAAAAATAGTATGATTCAAGTATTCCACACCTTTCACTATAGAGGTGCTATTATAAAACTTTAGATTAGTCTCCACCTACAGTGTTAATCTTCCTTTGATACTCAGACAAAAAAGAGCATAGGCAATAGTTTGCTGCTTGGGACATTGGTGAAGCTCCAGATTCAGGTCTAAAAAAGCTTCTGAGCAATAAATAGAAATTGTATTAACCTGAATCTACTCTTTCTACTCCAAAGCAATTACTTTGTCACTGCAAAATACAGTTTGGTGTAGTAGTTGAAGTATTGGACTAGGGCTGGATAATAAAACTGATTTTTCAAAAGGCTAGCATTTCTTCATAATAAATCACAGCAGCTATATTAGTAAGAAGTTTTAGGAAATCAACACATTTCCATCTGACTTCCCTAAGTCCAAAAAAGAGAATCTCAGAAAACCATGGCAACATATGTTGCAACATTAAGTTGACCTGGAAGACATCTGCAATAAGTAATCTACAGTACAGCTTTACAAACAGCTATAGTTGTTTGGCGATGTCAGAGCATAAACAAAAAGACATAGTTCTCAGTGTCAAGAAATAGATTTCTGGAAGCACAAAAGGAATCACAGAGTTCATTCCCATAGCTTAAAAAAGCGAGCAAAATGCCAACCGAGGATTCCCTGCCAGTTTTATGACCTGCCAGAAACTTTTCTTCAGAAGTTCTGCCAGATGCTATTGCCTGAATTTTCAGCTTCCCTTGGAGATATGTTGTGCCTATTTATGTACTCAGTGAACAAAGACTTTATCTTAGACGGTACATAGGCTGGTCTTTTGATCAGAATTGAATCACTTTAAATGTTCTCCTAATCTAATCAGGAGCGATAGGATTGTTCGTATTATGCCCTGGATTTGTGTATCATAGAATCACTTTGTTCAAAATAAGAGAGCTGGTAAAAAAAAAAGGATAATGTGAAATATCATGTTATAACATCCAGATTTGTGTAATGGTTAAGACACCAGGGCAAAAACTGAGACACCACGAGTTCTAGTTCTGCCTTAGGTACAAAGCCAGCTGGGTGACCTTGGCCCAGTTCCTCTTTCAGCCCTAGGAAGTAACACTGCATGTAACTGCACTTAATTGTTACATATTTGACATGGAAGAAACCTGCTTTAATTAGTATAATTTTAGTCAGAACAAAACCAGACTTTGAATATAACTTTTTTTCCATGTCAAATAAGTAACTTGTTTAAATGGAGTAATACCTAAAAGAATATAGACTGTGAGTACACAAAGTGAACCTGTGGGTAGAACTAGGATACCAGTTTAGGAAAGAAAGGTTCCCCTGAATATGGGCAGGACTTTCCTACTCACAGAAAAATAGAATCCCATACGCATATAGTCTTCTTGGATTATAGCTTCAGTTTTCATTTTATTAGCAACTGTAACAACAGTGATACAAAATCTAAACTCTATGGACATTTTTATACTGTTTTTAATCTCACTGGATGTGACTAAATTCTTGGAACCTGAATCATTTTGAGGAGATTTGTTTGCCAGTTTTAGAGAAGGTGCTTACCTGGATGGGAAATACAGAATTCTTTGCATGTTTTTCAGCAGTTCAGAAACAGAAGAGGTAACATACAATTGTATTTAACAAACCTAGAATTCTATTTTACTTAGCTTTTGGGACTGACAATGGTCTCCTCTTACTGCCTTGGCTCAAATACAACCAACATCCTGCCTAGGGAAGATGTAGAAGCAGCCTCCACTTTGCATCACTGTAGCTGAGCTAGATTTCAGCTGAGGGGTATCTAGTTATTTTCATTGTACTGACTAGTTTAAAGAGCATTGATCACATTGTTTCTCAGAGACAGGGCTAGCAATGCCCTAAACATCACCCAGGTTCATCAAGAGTAAAAAGTCAATTGCATGCAGTGTATTCATTCTTTGTGAATCAGATAGAAGATCAGATACCCCTTTCTCCTCTGCCATACATGAAACTGGTCTTTCAGCACAGGAGATCTTTGTAAATAAGTTCAATCCCTTTTAATGATTCTAAAATTAAAAGCTGATTTGGCATGATGAATTCATGCTGTCAGATAAACCATAGAAAAGTACTTCATTTTAAGAAACATTTATAAGAAAACTAATCAGTGAAAATGTGGGTTTAGAAAGACACTACAAACAATTTACATCTTGGAGACAGTTTGCTGCTCAATGTGAGTGACACAAAGTGGTTCATCCATTTAGACACTAGTCTTCTTAGTTTTCCAGATCCATTGCAATGCTTATAATAGTGCTGTACAAAAGTAAAAAAGCAGCAAAATATGAAACATCTGTACTCAGCTTCATCTGTATTCAGCTCTAATGAAATTAGTTAATGGATGAAAAATAAGTGCATTTGAAATAAATGCATATTACATATTATTACATGTAGTGAGCCTTAAAAATTATTATTTAATTGCAGAGTCCTGATGTTAACTACAATGTTAGTGGGAAATAAAAATCATGTTCTTTAAAGTAGCTACCGCCTAGAGAATTATATGAAGTGACACAGAGTTTTTGTTGGTTAAATCACAATATCCCGTCGACTTTGGTACATTAGGTGCAAAAAATAGTTTCAGGAATATCTTACCTTTATAAAAATAAAGGTTTGTGTGTATGTGTGTGTATTAGACACTCTTAAGTGTGTAAAGAATTGAACACAAGATCTATTTAAGCATGGAAAAGTGAAAATAACAAAAAATCTATTGGCTATTTTCTTATTTACACCCTAAGAAAATCAATATGAACTTATAAAAATAAACAAAAGTCACTGTAAAGAGGCTTTCATTTTCCTGATATGCTGTGATAAACTCACATTATTTTTAAAAAAGCCTTCATGCAGTATGAAGAATAAAGTTAACCATTATTCTTTTACAATAGTTTTGCTTCTACTAAACATTATTTGCATATTCAATTGTACAGATTATCTTAATTAAAAGTCCTTTGTTCTGACCATCTTTTGTTGCCAACTTTTCTTCATACTCTTGTTAAGCTGCAGAAAAAAATTGTTCTTTGTGCTGTATCTTTGAAATGCAATAGATGTCATGCAGGCACACATAGATTTAGGTATAGTATATATAGCATATTCTTGTATTGTGTATGACATAATAGTTAGTGTACCATTGGGAAATAACTTCTATTTGATTTTTAAAAAACATTTTTGCTTGTCCTCTTATATTAGTAGCAAGCTAACAACCTTTATATTTCACCTTAACTCCATTCAAATATTTTGATGAAATCCATGTTGAGATGGATTAGATTTTGCAGTGATCTGATCACTTGTTATTTTTAAAAATCTTATTAAATTTGAAAGATTTGATGCTTATGAGAACAAAGCCACAAGCCTTGCTCTGGAGTATATTCATGCAGCTGTTTCAGTTTTTCTCATTCATAAAGTCCCATTCTTCCAATTGCACTGTGCAATAATTTTTTTATCTTTGCCACGTGTTGTAAGCATTTTTGTATTTTGGGGAAATGATTCACAAAAGTCCCAGATACTGGGTTGGACAATTTGTGTCTTATTCAAGACCAAATGTGCTCGTCTCTTCAACAGCTGTCAACAGCTTCTCATACAGCATGGAGAACGATGGGTAAGGAGGAAGGTCAAGACGATTGAAACAAGTGTGAGCTCTGGGGGGAAACAGAGAATTAGTTTGTATGACACCAAAAATCAAGTGCAGAAAAACTAAGAACGAGAACTTTTCCCCAAACATATTCTGATTTAGAAGTTAATTTATTCCTAGATTGAAGGATGAATTGTAATCTCATTATTTTTTATGCCTCTGCTTAAAAGCAGTAAATACTTTAGTTTCTAGCTATCTACTTCAAAGGATATAGAGTATTTTTTAATTTATTTTTTTTAATTTCTCACAATGTTTCTGCTTTTCAAAATTACTGGGGATGAAAGGAGAAAAAGGAGGGAGATATCTTTAAAGAAGTTAAAATAAGATCTTGCAATATTTTTAAGATTAAGAAGTGTAGCTTTTCAGCAACATGCTGAAAAAAAAAGCATGTTTTTATAACTATAAAAATAACTTCCAAACAGTAGATGTAATCAAAATGAACATGAAATTAGATTTAATTAATACAGCTGTTATTATCTTATTAAAATACATTGAAAGTGTTCAATTAGTGGATCTTAAAAAATATTGTTTTAGGTAGTTCATTACTCTTCTGTTTATTTTATTTCAGAACACCAAATCTGCAAATAAATTAGCTCTATTACAACTTCAATAAAGTATTTTTGTATTCAGGAAGGAAGATTACAATTTAGAATTCTCCTGGGTTACATTATATTTATAATACTCATTTTCCAATGTAATAACATACTTGGGAATGTTATTATGGGAATTTTTATGACTGCCTCTATTAACTTTCCCTTTAAAAATATTAAAAATTATAATTCCAATATAATTTGGCAATGAGTTTCATGTACAGAGGCTCAGACTCAGACAAACAAGGGACCAAACTTGATGTGATAAAGCAGCCTCATTCCTTGGTCTCACATCTATCCATACACATCCATATGAGTAATGCTCATTTGCCCACATGTGCCTTCCGTTTTGTACCATGGGTGCAACATTTACCATCATGGCCCCAGTGAGCTCAGAGTGCAGGAGAAAGTTCTATCTCAAATCTGTTTTCTCTTATACTTTAATTGTAAGAGGTAGTTCCCAGTCCAGTTTTAGAGGCAAATAATGCACATATGAGCAACCTGGTTCCACATGATAGTCAAGCCATTGATCTTTACTGATCTCAGAAATATTCAAGGAAGACTATAATCCTAATGTGTCTCAGAAGGCTGTAAACTAAGAATGCATTTGCAACAGACAACTCAGACAAGTTAGACAGTATTTTAAATCAGTCTCCAGTAACACAGCAGCAGATTGTTCAAAAAGAATTTCCTTGCCTCCAAAATATGGACAGTCACTTAGTACCTGGAAGGATCAGAAACTGTTGCTATTGAGTCCTCAAGGAATTCTGTACACAAGCGCTATGGACCCGAAGAAAACACACTACTTTCTTTTCACCCAGAGCTAAGATTGAGACATCAGTTAGTCTACAGGGGATCAAAGTGCCACTTCTTAAATGTTTATGATTAATCTTATGTTTTATTTAAACATGTTTACATCCAATGTGCTTACATGCTTATGAATACTGTTAAGTCACGCTAAAGTCATGAGCCAGGTCAGTAACAAAGAAAGGACACATCAGAATTACAATGAGTGAAGCATTCAAGAAAGTGTTAACATTTACTGTTATCCAAATGAAAAAAATCAGGCTGCTTTATTTCACTCATTCTCATAGCTACTGTTATTTCTCCAGAGCTCAGTCTGAGAGGGAATGGGTATAAGCACAAAAGGGTAGGTTTTCCAGTACATTGTATTTAAAGTAGCCACCATTAATATACAGGTAGTCCTTCGCTTATGACCATAACTGGGATCAGAATGTCCATTGCTAAGTGAGGATCAGTTAAGTGAGTCACACCCAATTTTCCCTTTTTTGTCATGGTCATTAAGCAAATATAGCTTCCTCCATTCACTTTCTTTGTTGGAGGCCCACTAGAAGTTGCAGATAGCTGTGACCATTTTAAATACATGACAGTTACCAAGTACCAAATTTTGATCACATGACTGCAGAGATGCTGTGATGCTCCTAAAGGTGAGGGCCAGTCATAAGTCACTTTTTTCAGGGCCGTTACATCTTTGAACAGTTATTAAACAAATGGTTGTAAGTCTAGGACTACATGGACTGTGTTATGATAAACTGTTGTTAAGCAAAAATAGTAGCAAAAGCATAGAGGCATGTCATTGGAAAAGGGATGAGAGAAAAAACCAGCCTAAGGCATATTTTTCAGGCTACACCCTGACAGATACTCAAATTAGTAACCTGCAGACAGCAGAGATAAGCTAGTTTTATTAAAAATATCAGAACAGCTGCAACTAGAGCAAAAAACCAGCAACTATAAATGGTAAGACTTCAGCCATCTCTCTCTTCCAAATATTACAAAATTTCTTCCTCCTGCTTGTGCACACTGACAGAAGAATCCAGTTACTTCTCTGAGGAAAGAGTGGTTGATTGCCATGCGGTCATATTGTAATATGAGGCCATCATAATGGTGGGTATGACCAGGCAATTGAAGCTCTGCCCATTTTTAATACCTGGGGCACTCTTGTTAAAGGGCAGGACGTCAAACTGTCAGGTGGGCCTGACATTTTGATGTTGTTGACCATCGTTGTGGACATTCCTGGTAAGAGAGACTACTTCGGACTTCACTGATTCTAGCTTTCACCATATCAACCAAAGCAACATCTTCTAGTCTTTTGGTTTTTTTCCCATATTATTAGATGTTCAGTGCTTGCTTAAAGAGTCTGCTCTCTGCTTTTTTTAACAAACATTCATTCCTTGCCACAGACGTGTAATACCATATTCTACCAGGACCATAATCAGCAGATGAGACCACAGTCAAATATTATGCACCAGTGGGGAAAGACAAGATAGAAAAGAAAATGGGGCAGAAATGAACAGTTTCAAAATATCATCACTGTCTTTGTATTTCATGTAGAAAATTGCTGAAAAGGAAGAGGTTTTTATGGAGACAAAAAATAAGAATCGTTTTAGCTCCACAGTAAACAAATCTAAGGAACAGAAAACAAATTATGCTGAATTCCTTTATTCTTTTTTGTTTATAAAAACCCAAATACCGAACTACCCAGTGGATTTATCATTCTTAGAACTACTTTACCTGGGCAGAGCAGTGATTTTCCCCCATTTTTCTACACAGAATCGTCTTGGTCCATTGCTTCCTCTCAAAGAAGCAAAACCTTCATATGGTATACTAGATGTGCCTGTAACAAACTGGAAATAGAAAACACTATAACTATTTATTAATGAAAATTACAATCGAATGCATAGTTCTGTTTTTCATCTTCCATTTGTAAATGCATAGATGAGCTCTTACATGTATTTCTTTAGAAATGGAATTTGTTTTACAGTTGTGTTAGTCTGTAGAAATGGCAATCAAGCCAACGTATACAGGAAGCGAACTGGGATCCAGCCTTTGAAGGGAGATGTAACCTATTAGGTGCCTCAAACTGTAGTCTTCTCAAAACTTATTGAATCCATTGTGAGAATATGTTGGTGGAATATACTTCTGAAGAAGCATACTGATTAAGCTGCATGGATCTGGCTATGAGAGTTTCTGGAGGTAGCTTTGGGGATTATCCACATACTTTCCTTGTCCTAGTGCAGAGACAGTCTACTGACAGTTTTCAAAAGATATGTCAATAAGGTAAGATGAAGGCAGATCAAGATGATGCAGTAGGAAACAATCTTTTCTATTAGATAATGGAATTAGTTTTTTGCTATGCAAACATTTGACATCACGTGGAGGAGGAACCAGGGGAGATTTGTGATCATCTGGGCCACAAGTGGCCTCTTGCAGGACTGCTTCTTTCCATTTGTGTGCTAGAGAACCCAGATTCTTCCTGGCAATTCAAGGGTTGTTTTTTACAGGATCAGTGGAATATCAACCTAAAGAACTAACTTTTACAAGGTCAATATTCCCACTGGTAATCCTGCACAGTCCATTGCCTCCATACATGATGATTTTCCCAATGAAAATCTTCCTTGCAATCTCATTTCTTTCCTCCCTCCTACTGTATCCCCACCTCACCAAGCAAAGATCCAAGCTGTCCCTGTGAAGGAAGAGGAACAGGGAAAGTGGAGTATCTGCACTTGGCTGGTGGGGTTGGTTAGGAGTCAAGTGGGGTGGGGTTAAAGGCAGGCAGTAAAGAAAAAGAAGAATCCTTATTTCTTTGCTCCTTGCTCTTCTGACAGCAGCAGTCTACTTTTAAAGGATAAATTCTAGCTACTACATCATTTTCTATAAAAAACTGCTTCATTATGTTACACTCATGATATATAAAATCATTGATAGATCCTAGTCTCAAAAGTATCAGCAGTGACGGTAAAAGTTTATCCCCAATTCAAGCAATCCACATGACATGATTCTCTAGAGGGATAATGTGCACATGAACTGAATGAGAAGGAGAAGAATACAATTAAATATTATACTACAGTATACTGTATAGTTTTTTTGCAACTGACTATAGCCCCATATTCAACTTTGAGGTTACAATATTAGTAGAATAATCTGTATTAAATACAAAGCTTTCTTTAAAAATATGTATTAGTCTCTTATTTTTTTCAAACTAGAAAAATGGAATAGGAAGATAGGAGGAAAAAATAAAATCAAATCAGGTTTGATCCTCCCCTCTTAGCCCCAGTTTGGCATAAATCCATCTGAGTTTTTCTTTGTGAATTAAAGTGAATGCAGAGATGGATTTCCATTCACAGCATAAAGTATGGAAAAACAGATGAATATTATTTTATTCCATTTTTTTGTATCTGTGATAGTGGGGTGTCATGCTTGGAGCTCTATATACAGACTTTTCTTCCTTTGTTTTAGTTTTCTTCCTTATTTAAAGAATCTATAATTAAGCTGAAAATATTTTGCAAAACCTAAACTCTTTTGGGCAGGTCCTGAAATAGTAAAAGAACTGTCCTTTTTATGAAAAACGGCAACCAAGTAAAGCATATTGCCTTGTTTCTCCCAGGAATTATAAATGGAAGAAATGCAACAATGAATATACCACTGACTTACTCCAACTGCTATAACCTGTTATTCAATATTTAAGACAGAAATCCTGCTCCCCCAAGCCTACAATTGTTGCTTTCATCTGAATGAATCAGGAAAGGAGTCAGAATTATTTATCAAGGCATTCAACAATTTTGAGATTTCAACTTTTCATAGTTTTACCAGCTTTTTATTACATTGATGCCAATTTCAATCTTACTTGTAAGAGCCGTAACCGCTGTTCATTGTTGAATCTTTCCACAGCAGCCCAAAACCACCGAATTACAATATGATTATCATGGTATCCTGTTTAATCACAATGAAGATATATTATTCAGGGCACTTTTAATTTTAAAAAATAGAAAATGTTATTAACTCAACATTATTAAGATTGTAGGTCCTATCATTTCCTAAATTAATCTGTAGAATCTTAATGTCATGTATATGGAATTGGACTTATTTATCTTTCCCTTTCTAGACTTTGAGGATATAGTATCTTGTTTGGATATGAAACCTGACAAAAAAGTAGTTTCTATATTCAGAAACATGGGTTAAAAATGACCAATGATAGAGAGGTTGGAGGGATGATGGCATACTATCTAAGGAAAATGAGACAGATAGAAAAACAGTACCGAGAAATAGTGGTGAATTGAATTCAAGAGAATGAACTAGTTTGGGGTAATTTGTTTCACAGTGTATATCAAATCTATTTTTTATTAGCCAAGATACTGGAAAGTCCATTTTAATATAAATTAATGAAGTGTTAAATAGAACATGGGGGATTACTGAAATAACCTTCACATCAGAAGGAACCTCTTGATTAAATGAGCTGCCACTTAGTGCTGTAGAAGAGATGCAACTCTCCTCTGCCAGAGGTCCTCTAATAAAGGCTGGATGGTTTTCTATCAAAGGTGCTCTAGGGGTTCCTCTAGGTTGTATTAGACAACCTCTAGAGTACAGTTCAAACTCTATGGTTTTATGATTTAGTCTTCCCAAATGGTATAAAAAGATAAATATACAGATGAAATCTTCATCTATATATTTATTCACCAAGAATTATACAACATACCCGTCCTCCCCCACAAAAAGATACTTTGCATCTATGCTTTTTGAATGGCAATCCATATATTAGTGGTTAAGATGCTGGGCTTGTCAGCCAGAAGGTTGGCAGCCTGAGTTTAAGACCCAGGCGCCACATAACAGAATGAGCTCCCATTATTTGCTCAAGCTCCTGCCAACAAAGCAGTTTGAAAGCATGTAAAAATACAAGTAGATAAATAGGTACCGCCTAAATTGGTGGGAAGGTTAACAGCGTTCTTG
>JANHZU010006378.1:56268-72510 GCA_032468055.1 Acrochordus granulatus | reverse complement strand
CACAGCAAAACCACAGTCAAATGACCAAAACTTGAGCACTTAGCAACCAACATGTGTGTGTTAGTTGCAGCATCCTGGGGTGATGTGATTGCCATTTGTGACTTTCCCAGCTGGCTGCTGATAAGGAGAGTCAACACAGGGGGGAATGCGGGATTCACTTAATGAGCACACGATTCACTTAACAACTGAAGTGCTTTGCTTATCAACAGTGGCAAACAAAGGTTACAAAATTGGGCTGAAGAACTGCTTGTTTAGTAATGGAAACTCTGTAGTTCATAAGTTGAGGACTCCCTGCAGATAGAACAGCAAATGGAAGGAGGAAGTTGTTCTCTTCCACTTGCTCAGAGAAGCCAAATGGATACGCCACGTCCCTCCTGTCTCAAAACCATAAAAATTCATGCACGACGTGGATGTTGGTGACTTGCGGGCTGCAGTTCTCAGAAACAAATACCGGCTTTTTTCCTGCAGAGCTGTTTTTCTGGCTAGATATCCTCAGGACATACCAGAACACTGATGGCTTCGTGGAGAGGGCCGCTAGTCCTCAAGCTTTCCTTGCCATTCTCAGTGGTGTATTCCCATTCCAAACCCATTTTCAGAAAGGTCTGGTTCTTGACACCGTTGATGCTGGGATTGATAACGAAGTCGCCGGAGGCTTGGTTCTTGACGGCTAGAAGAGGAAAAGAGATCAGATGAGCAAAACGCTCCAGAAACTGTTTAGCCCCGAATTCATACGGAGAAGTGAGAAGTTATTTCAACTGCTGGCTTAGGCTTGCCGTTCTTTCAGTACTTTCTAGAAGAGAGCAGGGCATGGCGCACGCACCCATCCTTCACGACCGTGAGAACTAACGCAGCGTCAGCTGGAGGAGGGGACTCGGCGTGCTGGGATTGGCAAGCCACGTTCATCGACTGCTTTCAAAATGCTGAGTGCAGACAATTAACCCGGGTTTATCTGACAAGAAGACTGAAAGGGTTTCAGAAGCGACGTATATGAAGTTCATATGCCTTTTACGGCCAATCGTTCGAGTAAAAAGGGTCTTTTCAGATATCGGCAGTGCGGGAAGTCCATACTTCGAAACACCTGGCCGTAGCCACAATCAAGAAAACGTACTCGTGATTTGAGGAGTTGTTGTCGAGTGGCGAGATTAACACCGCAAGCAAATTAAGAGACACCTTGACTTACAACCGGTTGCTTCAGACCACCTGAAGTTACAACAGACCCCAACATTAGACGCTTACGGCTCAGAGTGAGGTTCTGATGGCTGCCCCTCCAGTGGTTCTGATCGGATGTTTGGCAAGCAGCCCACATTTACAGCCTTATGACTGTTTTTGTTGGAAACCGGGTTTACTTCCAGTTTTCAGCAAAAAACAGCAATTGCAGACAATGGGTCGCTTCACAACCATGGCATGCGCTTCACGATTATGAATGCACTTAAAGTAAAGGTAAAAGTTTCCCTTTTCAGGCGTGTCCGTCTCTAGGGGACGATGCTCATTCCGTTTCATAGCCAACGAGACAGCATTGTCTGAAGACCGCATGATGTGGTCATGTGGCTGGCATGACTGTGCGCCGAGGCGCACGGAACTCTGTGACCTTCCCCCAATTTGGGCAGTACCTACTTATCGACTTGCATTTTGCGTGCTTTCACACTGCTAGGTTGGCAGGAGCTGGGGCAAATGATGGGAGCTCACCCGGTTCCATGGCGCCTGGGTCTCGAACTCGGACTGCCGACCTTCCGGCCGACACGCCCAGCATCTTAACCGCGAGGCCGACACGCCCCTATGTGAATTCACTTAACACCACTGCAAAAAATGTAAAATCAGCTTGGTGATGTGATGACCCACTTAAAGACATGACTGTAACTCTGGGCTCAGTTACAACCATAAATCGAGTATACCTGTACTGTGTATTATCTTTATATAGCAACCCACACAATGACGGCTGTCATTCTAGGAAGACTGAGTTGATGAAAGCAGACCTTTTCAACTTTGCAGCTTCTTTGCCTGTTTTTCTTGTATACTGCTCAGAGCCGATCTAGAGCAAAGCAGCACATACCGCGGCACCGATGCGCATAAAAAAGAAGGCAGAGCTTCAACCGCTCCATTGTGCCACGATCTTTTTTTTTTAACCACACCCTGCAGGTACCTCTGAGGACAGCAGTCTTTGTGATAAATAAATAAAAGCGCTTTCCGGTCATTCTCCTGGCTTGTCTTTCAGAAGGCAGCTTGATTGGATTCACATTTTAGCAAGTCTGCATTCAGACAAACAACCTGGCTATCTGGTACCAAATGTATTAATTAGATGTGTATTATATATGTTGACATTATTTATAATAGTCTTATCTGGTCCTTAAGATTGGTGTCTGGGCTGAAAAAAGGCTAAATTTCCATTCAGTTTAAGAAATGAGTAGTCAGTATTACCTCTGACGACAAAGGTTCACTTAATGGCAAAGGCTGACTTAAGGGTGGGGAGACAAAGACCTCCAGCGCTCCGTAAGAGACCCCCACGACCTCTACAGCAACCTCTAAGCCGTAACATCTAGGCGGGGATGAAAATTTTGTGGGTGTTTGAAATAATTTTATGAAGAAGTTTTAAAAATGAAGATCAACAACGAATACAGTAAGGGCAAAGGAAGAAAGGGATCAAAGAGAAAGCTAAACACACAAGAAAGAAAGAACAAGTGAAAGAAAAATAGAGACGAAAGGAAAAAGATATTAAAAAAGACACAAAGACGTGGTTTCTGACCTCCTTGACGGCGGTTATAAGTGGAATAACATCCTTGCTTAAGACAGAAGATGAACTTCTGCAAGGATGAAAATTTTGGACCCTTTTTTTTTGAGGGGGGCTGGATATGAAGGAGCAAAATTGCAACCATGGTATCTCTCCAACGCCCACCCCACCCCAGGAGCCATTTTCCTGTTTTGAGTTACTTAAAACAGAAATCTTGTTCCTTTAATTGAGGACGGTGGAGGCTGTGTTCGGGAGATACCGACAGAATATCAACAAAATCCACTTCCACAGATTCTTTTCATGATACACTGAATAAATATTTTTTTCCCTGCACACACTGATATGTTGGAATAATAATGATGATGTTCAAAGCTTCTCTTCTGACAACCGATCTGACTGTCTTCTGAGTTGAAGATAAAGTAGCCCACCTCCCTTTCCTCTTTCATACTTGGTTCAGTGACCACACTTAAGGACCCGTAACTCAGTCATAAAGCAAACGGGAAAGACGACTGTGCTTCCAGTGTCACTTCAGCTTTCCTCTGCTCCGCAGACCTGCGAAGGTCATAAACGTGAGCACCGGTGGTAAAGTGATTTTTAATTATCGCCTGCGATTGATCACCAAACAAGGACTGCCTCTATCGCTCCGTTGTCGTCTGCTTTACATTTCAGCTGACATCTCATTGCCTTTAGGGTACGTGCTTCACTTATTTCTCCCACTGGCTTAGTAAGCCATGCCTGGTGGACCAAGTTTTCCTTCAATTAATAGAACTCCTGAGCAGGTGGAAAAAAGATAAAATACACACATACACGCACATGCGCATTGAACTGCCTACCCTCTGTGCACAAGAGGGAAGACTTCATGTCCACACCTCTCAAGCTGGTATATCAAACAGAATATGGATACTCCTAAAGAATCAGTGCCTCTGCTGCAATTGCTGGTAGATTCTTAAGACAAATATTATATACAGCAAACCATGATAGTTAGACAGATGTGCAGGATGCCAGGAAAGCTGTAGCTTGCCCTTCAGTACAGAAAGTCAGCAGTGCAAATCCACCGGCAGAAGGAGGACTACGAGACACTACGAGTCACCGTAAACTCCTCCTAAACGTCTACATACTGTACATACGCATCCACCGTATTATTCCTCTTGAAGACAAGCAATATAATGCAAAAAATTCAAAAAGAGAGTAAGGAACAACAGACCAAATAAACGAAAGACATGAGAAAAGAAAATACAGCTCGATCTAGTTGGCACCACTACGATTCACTACTGTATCTCTGTACCTTTCTATTCTTGAATGTGGTTGATTATTTTTTAACCACTCTTTTTTTGGAAAACCTCAGTCCCTTCATCTTGGTCTTACTTTGCGCTCAACCAACTCACTCTTCTCTTCTATATTAGCTTTGCGGGTCAGATCTCATTCATTCTCTTTTGTCCTCCTCACTTACTTTTATATTCAGGCACAACTTATCTCTTTCTTCCTTTATCATGAATCTCTTAAATATCCCATTCCCACTTTTAAATTTCTCCTGACATATCCAACTCTGACTTCCAGAAACCGAAGAGGGAAAAACCATCCTCTTCTATCCTCACTTCTTTTGACAAGCATTCTTCTTTTTTTTTTAACAGGCCAAATATCATCCATTACTTTCTTTTACCTTAAAATTATTTTTTAAATAAATGAGAGGTTTTAAAATCAAGAAATATTTCAAGATTTCTCATGGAAATCTCACAAGATTCCAGCAATTCTGTGCAAGATTTAAGGCACCATAAATGCAACCTTGCAGTAATTCAGCCATTGTTAATGTTCAGTGTTATGATAGCCATCAAAAATTGCTAACCCAACTTTAGATTAATAAAAGTTTATTGGATAATTTTACTTGGTGAAGTTTTATATTCTATCATACTGAAAGGGGGTTTGTTGCTGTTAGACATCATTTCTCTACACAGTCATTAGGGACTGAATCTGGTTTGAGGGCATAAAATTAATTCTTGTGTATATCTTCTGCTTTAACAATAGATAACCCATGTAGGAGTCAATCTTGCAGTGCCAGTTTACATTTTGGAATTAGGTGTAGACAAAATATTATTTGGCTAATATATAAAGGCAGCCTTTTGAAAAACCATTCGGTCAGCCAAAGATCAGACCCAATGAGTTCACTGTGAAAATTAAACACTTTTTTATTTGAACTGTAATTTTGACTACATTCATCCCTTCTGTTTTTTTGACAAGCTGACTTTGAGCATTTGTTAAACCATGTGGTGAACATCCCTCTGAATACACAATGCAGTATATGACTGTTTCCCAGGCAATCTCTTCTTACCAATGGTATGGGATGCAGGCTCCGTCTCTTCAATCTGAACGTGTCTGGCACCTACTGGAATCTCAGACATTTTCAGAGCACCGACTGAAAATTGCAAAGGAAATAACCCATGTTTAACATGGGCGGTGTTATGGTTAGTATGTACCCTAAATGAAAAAATGTAGCTGGCAGGAACTGAGCTGAATTCACGAGAATTTTATAACTATCCTCAACAAATTTAAAGAGGACAGAAGTACAGTTAGAGTACTGCCATAAAATGCCAATGAATATATGCTGAAGAAGAGAACACTGCATTTACCTGGCAGTAAGTCTGATGGTAAATCCACTGCCATTTGCCTTTTCAAAAAAAATAAAGCATTTATCCTTCTATTCTCACCTGACTGTTTGGGGGTTTTGACCAAAGTTCCCTTCACTGTTCGACAGTGCGAATTGTCACCCCCACAAACACCACACTTGTCATCCTCCTTCAGAGAGCCAATTTCTCTGTCACACCCAACATGCTGCCATTGGAAGAAGAAGAAGAAAAACAGAGTTTTAAGAAATGGATCAAGATGCAAATTCAAAATGGCAGTCCTCTGAATAAACTCAGAACAGGCCTTGTTAGCCACTTTTCTCTGTATGACAGAATGATATACTTCAACGCTTCTCAAAGTTGGCAACTTTAAGCTGTATGGACTTCAACTCCCAGAATTCCCCAACCAGCCATGGCACTCTAGGAGTTGATATCCACATTGCCAAGTTGAGGCACATTGTTTGTGGGCAACCATCAGATGGTCAGATTTAACCAGCAAAACCTGTTTATGTTTATATTTTAGAGGAGCCTTACAAATCACTTAAATGTATTTTAAAACCAAAAATTTAAAAAAAAGCCAAAGAAGCTATATAATACTGTGCATTTCATGGTTTTCAAATGTTATTTCCTTCAGATGTTCCTCGCATGGTTTATTCATCTGCCCCACAAACCCTGTACAGTATTTTGTCCTGGAAATTAAAACACATTATGGATACTCTGCTTTGAGCACATAATCAGCTGATTTGGTGTACATGGCAGTGGCTCCTCAGAATGGTGAGTAAGAAAACACCCTACACTTTTCTGCAGCGCACATTTCATGGGAAGATTAATTATTCATGTATATTTTATTTTGTTTATCGTTCATATCCCTAATCTGCCTTCAATGGGGCACGATTTCTTGGGAAGACAGCAACCAACTGAAGAGCATGACATTATGGATGTGTTTCGATCACCATTGTTGAAGTGTTTTAGAACAACTGTCTCCCACCTAGGGTTTTTCAGGTATACTGGGGTACAACTTTAAGAATTTCCCATCTAACATCTACTTTTCACTGAAAGTAGAGAAAAACTCCTCCTTTGGAAAAGTTTCTAAAACTTGAAACAACCTACAAATTCAGTTACATACCACGCATTCACCCCTTACACAGATACTGTATGGGTCTCTATAGGTGCATCTGGTGCCATCATGAGCAACCTGATTCATAAATACCACATCCCCAGTTTCCTCCGACTGGCAAATCAGTTCACACTTCTGGGCATCTGCAGAAAAATAAATCCATGGAAAAGATTGATTCTGTTCTTGTAACTGAGACACGAGCAGGAATCAGCATTTGAAGCTTCCTGAGAATCATGGAAACCAGTTATGAGGGTTTGTTCCTCCTATCACTCCTTCCTTATTTGCAGATAATAATAGATCAATGCTCCTAAAGGCTAGATACATATGCAAATGGAACATCCGGATCATAGGAACAAAAATATTCTTCTTCAATCAAAATATTCAGAGATGCTCAATCAATCAATGATACTGCTTTCTCATGGATTGAAGCACCTTCTAGATATTTCAATCATAACAGTTCTGAGTGGTTTGACAAAATAGTACAATTTCATTCATCGTATACAGAAGAACAGCCGCTCATCAAAACTGGTACATGGGCAAGTACTATGGCGATGGCAAGTAATTCCACTGTGATTATTCATGCAATATTGACCCTGCTTGGAACATTGGTCTCAAATATCTGCAAAAAGTACCCAGAACGTACAAAGTATATTTTATGCATACGACTCTCTTCTCAAGGAAAAATCGCAATAAGAGAATTAGCTAGCATGGTCTCTCATCCAATTCCCAATGAACAAGATGCTCTTCTGCATAGGATTCTTGTTACCAATCTGAACAGGACATTGATCAAAAGGGCATTTGGATATGGGGGAATAACAACGCAACATCGCATGGAGAAGTCACTGAAGTGAATGCAACGTATTTTACAATCCCTGAATTAGTAGCTCTTCAACAAACACAAGGAATGAGTTTCTCAGGTTTTAAAGAACAGTTGATCTGAAGTTTACTCATTGCTCTTCCTGTGCCCCGGGTAGAACTTTTTGTTGTAGAAATAGGGTTAAGAATATTAGGACCCGATGTTTCTGTTGTTCAAAAAGAGGAATAAGTTAAAGCTGTTGCAAAGCAGAGAAACAAAAGGAAAGCTAAAAATCATCGATCTGGCTATAAGAGGCATGTCAGCCCTTTGCTTAGTCCAAAGTTATGAATGCTAATACTACATTTATTAGAAGGTTACAGCAACAAAACCTTGCAAGTCTGAATGCACCTCTCCCTTCTCTCAACAAAAGTTTAAAAAACAGGCATCTGGACTGGATTTTTCTCAAGCAGAAGACGTTTCACCTTTTATCCAAAATTAAGAATTGAGAAAGCCTTTTGGATAAAAGGTGAAATGTCTTCTACTTAAAAAATCCAATCCAGATGTCTGTTTTTTAAACTTTTGTTGCGATGCAATTACCCTGGATGAATGAGTCTTCACAGACATTGACAGAAATGCAAAAATAAACTCTCTTTCAAATCCATCTTGACTCGTGCTGGTGTCATGGACTCATCCATCCAGTTTTCTTGGAAGCAGTAAGAATTAGTTCCTATAGTTTTCTTGTTTCAACTGCCCAGGGCAGCCTACAGTGCTGGGATTTCCTAATGGTCCCCTCTATCTCTGCTTGTCCAGATCTGACTCTATTTATCTTCTTGAGATTAGCCAAGAGACAAAACAGTATACCCACAACAGTTGATAGAAGTATTTATTATGGGTACACATAGAGCTTTAAAAGAGGAATTTTTCACTGCTAATCTATGTTATCCATCCATCCTTAAGAAGGAGGAAAATGAAATAGTTGTGACATTTGCTATCCCAAAGAGTTTGTGGTTCCACACAGTATCTTAGCTGTTCCTAGCACTGCACTCTTCTGTTCCTGGGATCTGCTGAAGCTACTCTCCCAGCTTAGGAGTCATAGCCGAGTGCTCCTACCACCACTAGGACCACTTGATCTTTACTTTCTACATCCTCCCTACTTCGTACTTCAGGCCCTGGTATTTCTTCAGCTCCTCATACTGTCTTCCTGATGTTGCTGTCACTGGAAACTGCTACATCTATCACATTTGCGGTCTTCTGATCCCTTGTCTACTGACTGCTACCACAATATTTGGTTGATTGGCCAGTATCTGCCTGTTCATCTGGATCTGGAAGTCCTGTAGGATCTTAGCCCTGTCATTCTCCACAACCTTCTGCAGAATCTCCCATATGGACTTGGCAGAATCTAGCCCATTCACACCTATCTATATAATCTTCTACCTAGCTTTTTCTTGGAATCCATATTTATACACTCATTCTTAAACTCAGTTAAGTTTAGCTATAAATAAAGTGCTTAGGGAAATCAGTATTGCTTGACTTATGTTCTTTTTGTTCATTCCTTCTAGCTTGAATACACACTGTCTGCGTTATGGCATCTCAAATAAGCTATTGGGATATTTTTAGATTTTGGGGAAAGATCCTAATAAAAAAAATACTGTGAGCTAAATTCCTTTAATAGAAATAGTCTGGTTTTGTTCATAACAGAAAATAAACATCAGAAATCCGAGGATCCTAGTTTATCATTTACTTTCCACAAGCCTTGTGGTCATATATAGTCCTTTTGATCCCATTTTATTTTACTTGCTGTCAAAATGGCTACATGACTTCTTCCTAACACTTACAGTCTTAGTTTAAGATGCCTGACTTGTAAGGAACACAGTAAGGCAGAAGTCCAGCTTTAGATGACACATTAAATATTGCTTGGGTCAGTTCCATCCAATGTGATTAGCATAGACTTCCACATGACTGTACACAGTTTGTGAATATGACAGAAAAACTTTGGCTTATCATTCTTTTCAGAGACAGCTATTATGTTCTTTTTCTATGACACATGATCCTATGGATTGCTTCCAAACTGGAAGATATAACAAAAACTTAACATTTACTCTCATACTGTATAGGACACTATCAGTCCTTAATTTTCTTTTTTAAAATCTTTAAATAGGAATATAAAATAACACATAATTATCTTATTGGTTATCACCTATAAAGCCCTTCATGGCATGGATCCAGGTTACCTAACAGACCGTCTCATCCCACTGAGTTCAGCCTGCCCCACTAGTGCCAGCAGTAAGGACATGCTTCGGATCCCGTTAGCCAGGGAATTTCAGCAGGTGGGGTCCAGAAGATGGACCTTTTCTGCCATGGCACCCACCCTCTAGAACATCAACCCACCCAGGATGAGATCAGCCCCCTCCCTTTTGGTCTTCCAGAAACAGCTGAAGACGTAGCTTTGTGGGCTGGTTTGGGGGCCAGATAGCCGCTTGTCATCAATGAGATGGCTGCTTGATTGATGGCTCTATCTTCATTCCAGCCCTCCCCATCTTGTTCTTCTTAACTGTATCTTATTTGTGAATAATTTCATTTTGTACTATGATTTTATAAGTTATATTATTATTTTATTACCTGCAGCGAGTTGGCGACAGATAAATTTAATAAATATTTTGCACATGTGCTGCATATTTACTAGTGGATTTTTCTGTTTTAATTTATTTTGGAGCCTTCTTGGCAAAGGAATATTCCTGCAATATTAACTGGCACTTTGAAACCCCTCCCTCTTTTTTCCCAATTTTAGGGTTAATCTCTCCTTTTTTCCTTTCGCACCTATTGAGCAATGCCAGTTTGATGTGAGCCACATGTTCTTAATTTCCCAAGCCTATGCTATTTTGGGAACTTTTTAAATATTTGTTTTCTTTCTGATCCCTACCATATATAGGTGTGTTACTAAAGCTTTGCTTAAAACATTGAAAAGCCCTTGTCAAACAGCAATTTTTTTTTCTGTACTGTTTTCTCCCTTATTTAAAATTTCACTAAGGCATGGACTCCTACTCTTTTGTACACATCCATCTTTAGTGGAGGGAAGACAAGGCTTTGTAACACACACATTATCTGACCAGCAAAACTATTTATCATATTCATGAACTGCTCAAATTAGCAAGTTTCACAGACACGCACACTGAAAAAATTCATTGTGTCCCACCCAAAAGCTAAACTGTACCTTCAGATGTGATGATGTAAACATATTTCTCCCTCAACCTCCCCACCCTTGTTGTATGATCTCTCAGCTTGTGAAGAGACACAGTGTCCCAAGCATGCTGGTCTCCCTAGCTGGACAACGCCTTCATACAGCCTTTTAATGAAAGGATGGTTAATATGAATCCTCTACAGTAAAGAGAAACAGTTTCTTCAGGACCATGACTCTCTTCTTTGAGAGAGTCTCTTCTCTA
This sequence comes from Acrochordus granulatus, assembly GCA_032468055.1. Classification (NCBI taxonomy): domain Eukaryota; kingdom Metazoa; phylum Chordata; class Lepidosauria; order Squamata; family Acrochordidae; genus Acrochordus; species Acrochordus granulatus. The sequence goes on along the minus strand of JANHZU010006378.1, from coordinate 61,814 downwards.
TTTTGATTTCTTGGTTATTTTTCCAGCAAGCTAAGATGCCATCCTGGCATTTAGTATTTACCCCAGTAACTAGCCCCAAAAGGAATGCTTAGAAAGTAGGAAGAGCAGAGTCTTCCTTCAGCACAGACAGAAAAACACTGCCCTTTTTTATGTAACTCTTTTGGATCGGCTTTCTCCAACTTGTTAAATCAGCCAAACAACAATTTCCATCATGCCCACCAGCATCACAATGAAGTGTCTTGGTGGAAAGGATTTAAGATAATTTTATTTTAAATTTCTAAAGATAATCTGACATATCTAAGGACTCATAGGTTGCAGAAGGATGATTCTAATGTTTTACATTTTTTAGCCTACCAGGACCATGATTTCAAATGCCTTTAATTTTTCTTGTAACTTTGCACAGTAGACACTGAAGGTCAGGGTTAAATCAAGGTATTTACAATCTTGTCTTCAAGTTAATATAAAACAGCCAACAGTTTATGAATAAAATATAGATGTATTCAACTTCTGAATTGTTTTTTCAGTTACAGCAAAAGTTGACTCTCCTTTAAGTCACAGTTGACTCTTTTAGACTTCATGGCCATATCCATGCATTTCTCTGGGCAATAATGCAAAAATGATTTATTTGTTACTGCCTTCTAGGATGTTCTTTCTGGCTTTCCAGTTTAGCCCATAGCCCTGGTCTTCTGGGATCATCTCCTATCCAAGGACTGAGGCTAATCCTGCTCAGCAGCCAAATCCAGACAAGGTAAATCTGCTGAACTAAACTGGCCTTGGAATTCGATCTGAACTGAAAGTGGGGCAAGACTGGACAATATGGAGCAATATAGACTAGATTTAATTTAATATTTAAAAAAATAATCATATCAAAATTAAAGAAAGTTGTATACTTTTAATAAACTGATATATTTTTTCTCTAAGTACTGTTTTCTATACTGTATAAAACATTAGAATTAAATTTTAATTTACATGTGCTTTTTTCTTCTTTTTAGTGTAGTTTTGTCTCTTCTTTGGCTTTTTTCTTTAGCAGAGGTGTCATTTTTCCTTTTCTCCCAAGTGGTTTAGTCTAGGATTGTTTTTCTCTTTTTTTCTCACCATACAGATCTTTTCATATAATAGAGTAGGGTTATTTTTATAGTCTTTTATATAATAGTAATATAACTTTATTTATATGTAGTTATATTGCTATTTAGTTACATAAAGAATTATAAACTAACTGGTAATGTTTTTAAATAAATATTAACTAATGTTTTTAAAGTTAAATAAAACTATATTTAAAAAATATTAATCAGATGCTAATCCCTGCTGGGGCTAATACTTAATAAAACTACCTAATACAAATTAAGATTGCCCTTATTACCTTCTTGTTCCTCAAATTCTACATTGACTTTCCACATTGTTATATTGCAGTGATAGAGTGTTGTATTACACTGTATCGTTCATTCTCTAACAATTTTTTCTTCTCTCTTCTAGGGGTCTCCCTCTCTGACTGACAAACCACAGCTAACTGGGAATTTAAACCTATATATTTCATTTAGAAAAAAATTCTAAGGACACCTAACTTAAATATCTACACAGAAAACCCATTCTATATGTCACAATTGGAACAAAACAAATTACTTCACAACAAAAGTTTAAAAAACAGGCATCTGGATTGGATTTTTCAAGTAGAAGACGTTTCACCTTTTATCCAAAAGGCTTTCTCAATTCTCAATTCTTTCTTACCATATCATAAAAACATAAATGTTGCATAAAAAGGGTTTTCTGTAATAATGGTGAGTGGAAATATCTAAAATAAAATAAAATGTAATATAATATTCTAAAAACATTTTTCAAAGAAAATATATTTAAAAATCTTCTGAACTCAAAGAACGCATTTGAGTCCCAAATGTATTTACATTTACTTAAAAACATGGATGTGCCTATGTTTTATTTCCATTATTTTCTTTAAATTTACGTTTGAGTGCACCATGACAGATACTTTTTATCAAATATCTCAGTACTTTGTCTAAGCATGTTTCAATTCACTTCCAAAAATGAAGTCCAAGTACCAATTAATTAAATTATAATTGTCTCTTATCTGTGAAGATAAGAGTCTAATTTCATAAAAAATCCTCTTTTTCCCAACTCTTGTCATTTTTACTATCTGCAAGAAAATTAAATATAAGTATAGCTTCATATTTTAGATTAACTTAAAATAACATATATTGCTGGTTATGCTGTTTTGGATTTTATCTCTTTTATCAAATTAAATGCTTGCCCATTCCAAAAAGGGAAATAAATGTTAAGCTTTCTGGAATAAAGCTTAAAATAAGAGCATATGTTTCTGAAACTACACAGCAAATTAAAATAGTTTATTGGCTTCTTCAAAATAAAAACACACACTAACCAACCACACTTTTATTTAATTCAAATTATGATCACCCAGGTTAACTGCAACCAATAATACATATATATGTATGTGTATTTTAGAATATATCACCTCCTCTGTATTCAGTGTTATTTCTCCAGTCACTTAAGTCAATTTCTGCAGTGCCAGCAATTACCAATTCTAGTTCTCTTGCATCAAATACAGACACCAGTCTAGCATCAACCACCTAGAAGAAGAAATATATTCAATATGTATCCTTTGGTGCTTTTACTTCTGCCAATTATTATATAGATTCCATTTTTCATAATACTGTAATTCTTGGTGTAACATTCTAATAAAGCCACTGTTGAAGGTTCTTTAACATATACCCAGTTAGTGGGCTCCAAAACCCCAGAAAGCCATCACAACCCCAACTGACCTCTAAGCAACACACTCCAAGTACTCAAAGGTATAATTTCACAATTTATTATATCACTCTTCCCCAGTTCGAGTACAACTCCTGTTCCTCTACTACTTCTATTTGTGAGCCCTACTTCTGGAGAACAATAACTCTTTTATTTGTCTGAGGTTGCTTCAAGATGTTTTAATTTCCCAAACAAACACAAACTATCTTCCCTCTCATACCATCACCACCATCATTTTAATCACACCACCAACTGCTTCCTGCATTGCTTTTATAGCTACACATTGCTATAAGGACAGAGCACCATCAGACCAGGTACTGACCAATTTGCAAGCAGCCTGCCCTTTCACAGCCATTAAATTTTAATGAAAAATATCATTTTCTAGTATATTTTTAAAATACAATCACAGCATTAGACAGCATAATCACATCACAAATAACATATGGAAACAAATCTAAGCAGTGCATTCTCAATATCGAATTTTAAATGCTCCAGAAAAATTTGTTCCATTACAGTTATACAGAGACCCAGATATCACTTCTGGTATACTGTATACTAAAAATAATTGTAATTCTTGAGCCTAAGGAATGTTCTATAGCTATTTCTTGTAGTAATATCCACACTGTTGACAGCCATCTAGAAAGTAAGACCAATGGTCTAATTAGCCTACTACTGTTGGCATTGACTGGAAATAGTTCTTCAGGCTTTTGCCAGATCTTTTTCAAGTCCTATTTGGAAATTCAGGAATGAAACATGATAATCCTTTGCATGAAAAGTATCTGCCCCTGAGCAATAGGCTCTTCCATCATGCAGCTAATACCCCTTTTGAATGCATTGTGGAGAAGTTAAAAGTTCAGAACAGCTATAAGTCTTAAATAATTGCAATAAGAAAAAGTTCACCTTCAAAATGTAGCATAATAATATTCCTTCAACCCATAACTGACTACCATCTTTGTATATAGGGATCATCACATTTTCTAGTTCCCTGACTTTGGTGACATTAATGACATGCTGAGTGAAAAACTTCAAAAACAATACAGTAGTCACACAATTTAAACATTGCAGGATAGTAAATTATGAGTCTTATATAATCCTAATACATGTTAAATGCTCTGGGCATTTTTTACCTCATAGAAACCACGTACTAAACTTTCTGTTTGCTGAACAACACCTCTCTCAATTCTCCATTTCACCATCCTTTCTATATATTCCTTCTTGTTCTTTTCTGTAACTGGGATATTGGCACCTCCAGGTTTCAATTCCCGTTCAGTAATCTTAAAAACAAATTGCCACCAATATGTTATAAAGAACATCTATTGCAAAGAGAAATCTTAATGTATCAAAGTGGTACTAATTCCCCAAATGGCTGATAAAAATCCTTCTGAAGTGGTCAAATTCAGTCAACAAAGAAAGAGCTAAAATCTTTATCTTTTGAGTTAATGGCATCAAGTACAAAGCATGAAAGCATAAAAGGGGAGATACAAAGAAGGCATTCTATAAAAAGGGATTTTACCAGTATTTCTTAATGTACATATTAGAACAAGAATTCATGTACAATGAAAAATTCTTCTCCCAGGAAATGTAAAAGATAATATAACATACCAGAGGCTTGCCAGCATTGCTATCTGTAGGAAACAGCTCCCCACTGCCCCCATGGTCCAACTTGCCTCTTTTTGCGAGCTATCTCAGTTATAGAACTGAAGGCTCCTTGTCCTGGAGGACTGCAGATCTACACTGAAGTTGCCCAATCAGTTTAGTTTACCCCAATTATTATTTGATTCCATACATACAACAGGACACATATTAGATTTGAGGTTTGTTTAAGTCCTAATTGTGATTTTAAGTTGAGAACTATCTGTATTCTATAGTTTAAACAGTGATTTATAGGCAATATAAGCAATGTGCCAAAATAATATATAAATTACATCATATCTGGACCTTTAGATGCTCTCTGAACTTGGTTGTTTCCTTGTAAAGTTTCCTTCCTTTCCTTGTTTCCTTCCTTTGTCTGCAAGCAAAGAAGCAAGCTCAACCCTAAACTACATATATTTTCTTTTGTTTGAACATTATATCTTGGAAACAAAATGATCAAGGAAGAGAATTTGAAAGCATTGTAAAAAATAAGTGCCACAAGACTGCCCTTGAAAGAAAAAAAGCTTGTCCATACCTGTCCAAAGACTTCTTCATTTACAGTGAACGTGAGATCTAAGATATCATGTATATCATTGTCTTTCATCCACTGTAGACTTTGATGAAATTCTTCATCAAGATATTCCAAATCACTTAAGTCACACAATCTATAACAAAAAATAATTACAGGATTAAAAATTATCAAGGTGATGATGTGTACAAGTGAAGAGAAGAATAGATGATTGTTGTTCAGTCACTAAATCGTGTCTGACTCTTTGCAACCCCCATGGATTTTAGCATGCCAGGCCTCCTTGTCCTCCACTGTCTCTGGGAGAATCTAGAATCTACTTAAATTCATGTCCGTTGTGTCAATGATGCTATCTAACCATCTCATACTCTGCCGCCCCTTTGCCTTTTGCCTTCAATCTTTCCCAGCATTACAGTCTTTTCTAATGAGTCCTCTCTTCGCATTAGATGGCCAAAGTATTTGTGCTTCACCTTCAGTATCTGTCCCTCCAAAGAGCAATCAGAGTTGATTTCCAGTAGGATTGAGTGATTTGATCTCTTTGCAGTCCAAGGGACTCTCAATTGTGGTCTCCAGCACCACGATTCAAAGGCATCAATTCTTTGGCGTTCATCCT
>JANHZU010006378.1:28904-44936 GCA_032468055.1 Acrochordus granulatus | reverse complement strand
AGATGCCTGTTTTTTAAACTTTGTTGCGATTCAATTACCCTGGACGAGTGAGAGTCTTCACAGAAATGTCAATACATGTAAATAAATGTGTGACAGAGGAAAATTTCTTCCCTTGCATGATTGCAGTTATGTGAGACTGAATGCTGAACAGCTTCAAATTTACCCAAATTATCTAAGGACAATGTCAAGCTTCATCAATCCTGTGTCTGAAATAGCTAGTAAACCAGTCCAATTCTCCAAAGCAATTATCTCCTTCATTTTTAAAAAAATTACAGGGAGAGTTGCCAGTGCAACATGCAGGACTAAAATCTTACAAGATCAGATTTGGAAGAAGCTCAATGTGCATTAATGTGATGCTTTCTAAAGAGCTCACATGTCAGAAAATCAGTAGTATCTGAACAGCTGTTGGTTCTAGGCTTATAAAAAGTATTTCCTGGCAGTAATTCTTCCTCATTTCTTCTCCAGACCACAAAGAGCAGAAAAAAGTATCAGCACACAGCTGCAAAACAAAACATGTATTAAGTGCACACTGTGTTGATAGTCACTTCCTTCTACTCACCCTTCCTCTCCAACAAATGTGACATATAATTTATTCCTTTGTAGGTCCTTTCTTGAATAACCCATAATTTGATTGAAGGCATCTTCCAGCAAGTGGTCTCTCCTGATAATTAATCTGTACAAAGAAACAAACTGGATCATGTAAATTCATAATGATGTTTATCTGTCCTGCTTGGTTATGTATTTACAATGGCTCTCTCTTCAGCCATATGGACCAAAGACAAAGATTCATTAAATTTCAATGTTTGGAAGTAACCTTGTTGTATATGTTTTAGGGCATCAATATAATATTACCAACTGGACAAAGCAAAATTAAATTCCAATAATAAAGAGGGTTAGAGTAAAGACAATTATATATTTGTAAAGCCATTTTTCAAGAAAAAATAATTCATCAAATCATCTGATTTATACACAAATGAAATTGTAATTTTTCCTCAATATTATTTATTTTCTTAGGAATTCTCTTTTGAAATATTTAGACATTGTTGGGCAATGTACACTAGAAATGTTCACATAATGTGGATTAAACTCAAGAGTGAGAAAATGTTCCAAGTTTTTATTGATCTGTTGTTGCATTTGTCTCATCGTTTTTCCTGAAAGAAGTATTTTAACTAAAGCACATATTTGTGAGGAAGAATCAAGATAATAAGTATGGGTGCATGGGAACAGCTTGGAATGAACATTATTTTGGCTATAAAACATTTGAAGAAAAAAAAATTGAAACAGTCCTTAGTCATTGCCATTTCGCTATCCAAGCTCTGTTTCTCATAGCTAATCTTTAAGGAAGATATATCAAAAAACCTGAAGTATGCCTGTGAGGCATGCTAATTTTATCCCAGAGAGGGAACTGCATATAATTTTCCTATATCCTGTCCCAAATGCTAACCATTATAGTATATTGGTTCAATCTGTGTGTTGCCTTCCAAAATTTTTCTTATATTAGATACATTCTGGAATCCCTTAGTTCTAGATGGCAATAACTACCACTTAATGCTTATGTTGGCCATCAGGGCTATACCAGGATCTGAATTCAAGGGCAAATTGTGATGGGAAACCAACATAGCACTTTCAGCATTTGTCAGGAACAATTTAAACCAGCCATGCAAGTTTAGGAAAATATCAGCTGCCTTAAAGTCTTTCCAGCAGGTGCTGTATAAGCTGTTCACTTTAAAATAGCAAAACAAATTATCTAGCATCTCTACATACTTCAATTTCCCTGGGCCTTGTCCATATCCTTTAGTCTCCAGCTTCCTGTAGAAATTCCTCAGCTTGGCTTCAAAGTCTCTTTTATAAGGAGCAGGAGCACGAGCATTAGCACGTTGGGTACCTGTACCACAGTCAGAAAACAAGATTTTATTAAAATATCACAAAAGTACATATATGTTATCTGTATAATATGATCTCATCATGTATGAGAAGGAAAGATAAATCATGGCATAGGGATAAGCCAGGTAGCTACATCTTTTTTAAAATCTCATTTTTTAAAATGTCTTTTATTTGGGGTGGAGGGTAGTAAGATGATTATGTAGAACTTCTAAATATTGCTCATGTAATATCAATTAACTCTAGGAAACAAACCCGAGAAAACTGAATTCAACTCACTGCAATTATAGTGTGTGGTGATATTAAATATTTTGTGAGCTATTAAATGAACCAGAATGACAAAGAACATAAAGGGAGTGTTTTTGTTTTGCATAAATCTATCATGTCCATAAATTTAACTGGAAACAAAATGACAAACAACCATCATGAGGAAAAATGAAAGTCATGTGTCTGGAATTCAACCATCAATGGTTATTCACAAGCAAAATATTTGTTTAGCCTAAAAGTGTACTGAACTATGAATGAAACAGAAGAGCATATGAGCATCAGAAACTTTCACATTCTTGCTGTGCAATCTGAAAGAGGTCTATTCAGAAGAAAGTCCAAGATTCCCAGACAAGCTAGAATAGGATCTACAAAATTAGTAAGAAAATACCTACACTGCAATGACATACACTCTAACGTGAAGTTGAAGGAATTTACTTTTTAATTCATTGTTGGAAAAATGGCATGGCTGCTTTTTAAAAAATTCAAACCTGGATTTATTTCTAGTCAACTATAGAAATCATTGATACTAGCAAAGCAGTAATGGTTTAATTGTTTCTGCTCTCAGAAATCTGCTTTTAGCTTCTGGTATAAGTTGTACATAACAAAACTCATGTTTTCAAATCTTGTGTTTTTCAAATGAGATGTCAGTGCAAAAAATCCCCTACATTTATCAAATACAACCATGTTTGCAGTTACTGAAACTTGTGAGCAAAGCAGGTAAATAAATCCACAAGTGGTAATTTTAGAGGAAACGTTAGTAAACCCGCTTCCTATTTCAGTCCTATGTCAGCTTAAAGATTAAAAGCACAGAAATGAATAAATCAAATACAGTTTACTTTTTAAACTGTCTCTTAGATGTCTTCATTTCAGCTTCTTTGTATAATTCCTTTGTCTTCTGGATTTTGAAGCATGCTATCACACCTCAGAAATTGAAATAGTTCCATAGCCAAAGTGAAATATGACAGCTAACAAGTTCAATTTATAACCCAAGATGGAAAACTCAAATTTTGGGCAGAAACATTTATTATTATAAGATCATAATAGGAAAGCACTTCAAGATCAGATTAAATGTGCTTCATTCACAGATATTTATTAGGAAAAGTGTTCAGACAATGCTGTCCTCCATTTATAATCTACACTTGTTTTCTCACTGCTTCTCCTTCCAGGAAGTGGTCAGAGAGAATAGCCTTACAAGCTTTTTTCACAGTTCACACTAGGAGGAGAGAGAAAGATGGTATAAAATGAAATATGACTTTGTAGGAGTGCCTCCAAAGATTAACTCTGTAACTCTCTTGGTATTAAATAACCCTAGCTATTTCTAATTTATTAAAAAGAAAAGACACACCATTTCCAAAAAGGTATAGGATGGCTGTAAGGGAAAGAGCATTAGTGATTTTACACTTATAATAATGTTGGATGTGGGGAAGTGGAGAAACAGGCATTAAGAAGAATTAGAATTAGTTCTGTAGAAGCAGAACTCAGGCAACACATTTATGCAGACTTACAAAGACAGCTTTTTCCAGTCTGAAACCCTCCATGTAGGTTGAACTACAATTCCCATTATCTAAGCCAATAGTTGGAAAGGCTATTTTAAGAGATAAGTTGCAATGAAATCAATGAGATTTACTTCTCAGTAGATATCCATATGATAGTACTATAAACATTTAGACAATAGTCCTTCAGAGAGATTATAGTGGTTTTGAAGAGATAACCACTTTTCACAAGTCATACAGTATATTTCTTTAACTTGCTATCATTTCTAATTTATATTACCAAGAGCTCTTGAACAATAGTCATAGGATTAGAAGACAGATGATCTCCTGGACCAGATACTGGCTACAGAAAGTGGAACAGGAATCAGACACAATTTTCAAATCAGTGGTATGTTCAGAGCAAGATTCCCAAGGTGTCAGTACTGGGACTGATAGTTCTTAATTTTTATAAAGTTAGGAATAACTAGTAATTTTGGCTAATTTTTTTCATGACATGACACTGTTTAGTTATTAAAATCAAATCAGGATCATGAACAGTTCCCCAAATATATTCTCAAAGCAGCCAAAGCAGTTCAGTATAAGCCAGTGAAAAATGATGTAGATTGACAAAAAAGTTATACTTAATGGGATCTGATGACTTATTAATGTCAATCCATTATTATTGTTGTTGTATCCCTTCTATACAATTTTAATGGGAATGTTTTTGGAATATTCTGTACATTTCTGGTCAACACATGTACAAAATAATAGAGAGCGGCTCTCCTTAGAGGGAAGACTACAGATGTGAATTTTCTTAGCTTGGAGCAAAGGTGGGTTAAGGGGAAATTTAAAAGAGGTATATAAAATCATACAATAGATGAAAATCATGGATATTAATTACCCTTCTGTTATATTGTTAAAACTTGGGATAATTTGCGAAAACTAAATTCAAGGAAATTCCAAACTGATAAAAGTAAATTCTTTGTATTATAAAACTCACTGCTATTATATTTTATGATGGCCATCAATTCAAAAAGCAACTGGACAAATTCATGGAGGTTCAGGTTAAGAAAGACTACAGGTCCTGAGAACAGGTTGCTAATTTTGAAATCTGAGGCAGCGTGTCCAAACACCAGCTGTATTATGGAACAGTAGTGAAGAATTGCTGTGGCTTTCCTGTCCTACCCATATTTGTAAATTTCCTTAAACCATCTACTTGGAAAGTGTGAAACAGAATGCTGGACAAGGGCTGTCCACCTAATTAGCAGGACAATTCCAGTTCAAGCCTGGAAAAGTTTGTAAATTATGGGAAGAAAATGTTCTGCAGAGATAGATATGGGAAATTCTGCATACTACAAACAATGACACTTAAAAATATGATTGTATCTTGACTAAAGAAAAAGAAAGCTGTTATCTACATTCATTAAATGTTACAATAAGGTGCAAAATTACATGTAGCACAATCAAATTTAGAATCATTCCTTATGATGAAAGATATGCATTAACTAAAACCTATGCATGATTCTCTACAACAGACAATTCTATGGGTAGCATATAGTAAATGCAAAAGCAAATGGGCAATTGTATTTCCCCAAGTATAATAGATATTGTCTATTTAAGCATTCCCCAAGGGTATAAACTTCCCTCACAATCTTAATAAGACTTTTCCATAGAGTTTGGGACTGTAACTCCCATAATTCGCCATGGCTGGTTGGGAAATATGGGCAGTTTCAGGCCCAATACACCTGGAGAGCACTATTCTAGATATATCAGGTAGACAGCTTGCTTTAACATATAGGGACAGCCCCAAGCAGATATAATCTGGCACTATTAATTTGAAGAGAATGACACATATCATCTCTGTAATTGATGCAGTGATAGATAATTGTAGCAGTAAAGCATTCCACGTGACTTGTTTTTTTCCTGTCTTGCTTATCTTACTTGATGAAATGTAATAGTGCACATGCAATAACTGTAAGACCTGTAAGAGACAATGCAATTCTGGTCAGTTACATCTTGTGATTATTGTGCTGTTATAAATATATTACAAATGATACTGTGTGCATGGTTATCTGATTTGCTACCATCCTCCATAAGCTGAAGCCCCTAACTAAGCTCAAGATTTGGCAGTCTCAATATTTTCATTAAGCCAGAAGGACAAATTTGCTGTTGGCAGCAGGTAGCTCATTCTTACAGTGAAGCGAATACTCTTATGCACTAAAAGGTGAGAAGATAGATCTGGTTGGCTGGCAAGAGACCCCAGTTTGGCAGAAAAGCAGGTTGCCTTCAGGATCCCCTTGGCAGCAGTAGGGAATAATACAACATTAATGTGACCACTGACATTTCCAAGCAAGCTACATAACTATCAAAAGTGTGCACACATCCTTCCACACCTCCTCATTTGTGCTGTCTATTGCTGCATCTTGGTAACAATGGAAGAGTTAGCAGTGCAATATCTACATCAGTGATGTCATTTTGACAATCAGGGAAGTAGACAAAAATCACTTCATTACCTTTGAATCTTTGTTCTTGCCAGAAGGAAGGCCATTAACCAGTCAAGCCACAGAATTCTACAATGTATATCCTCAAGAATTTACGTTTTGTTTCTTTCTCATTCTTCCTGATAGCAAGACCTACTTAAAACTCAAGAATTCAGAACTGCAGCAGTATCAGAAATTGATCATGTTGTTCAAGTTACAAATCAATCATGGAAACAGCTGTTGATCCATTTTGGAAGATACTACTAGATTGGAGTTGAAATTGTCTGCTGACTTTTTCATTTGCCCTTGACCTCATTAGGATAATACTGGTCATTCAAGTGATCAGATGGGACCACTTTGTCCTGAAGAAGTGCATAGTGCCTAAAATCCCATACTTGAGAAATGGAGTAAAGTTTATGTACTACCCCAACAATTGGGGAATTGTTAAAAAGGACCCCACATTTTTTAAAAATCAGTTGCAGTTGAAAGGAGAAAAACCATACCAACTTGGGGTACCTGGTTACTGAAATTCAAACAAGATATATTCCAAGTAATGTTCTCAGGTTTTTACAAATGTCCCTGATAATTTCTACTACTGTTTCCATTCCTCAGGTAACACCTGTGAAATTGCAAAGCAATAGCCATAGAAGTAGTCACGAAGCAATTTGTACACACAATTAATATTGTGTGACAGTTGTGCCCTTTCCAGGATCAGCAGGAAAGCAGCTGCTCACAGTCACTCATGCCCTAATCACCTCCAGATTGGACTACTGTAATGCACTTTGCATGGGGTTGCCTTTGAAGAGTATCTGGAAGCTTAAACTGATGCAGAATGCAGTGGCAGAGGCAGTAATTTGTGTTCTTTGAAGAACACATATTATATCTCTGCACTGACTGCCAGTCTGCTTCCAGGCCCAGTTCATGGTGCTGGTTTTAACCTGTTATCTGAAGGAGTCATCTCTCCTGATTACATCAGTTCCCCCCATTAGATCGGGTAGAAAAAGCATGTTGCCCTAACTGCCAGAAACCTATATTTAGTAGGTCCGAAGAGGTGGGCCTTCCTTTCCACGGCACTCACCCTATGGAACATTTCTCTACCCACCTAGCCATCCCAAAGTCAGGTCAGCTCCAACCATGATAATATTTCAGAAGCCCCTCAAGACTTAGTTATGTCACCAGGCCTGGGGGTTCCAGAAAACTGGAGACATTCTTAGATGGCTTCATTGTGGTTGATCTTTTTACTCTATGTGGATTGTATATTTAAATTTTTTAAAGTTTTTTATTTTTAATATGACTTTTTATATTTTTATAATGATTGTTTTATATATACTGTTGTTTTATTAATTGTTGTACACCACCCTAAGTTGCTTGTGAGATGTACAGCTATATAAATGTGATTAATAAATAAACAAAATATATCTGATGGTATATCCATAGGTAAACATACAGAGATGTACAATTTTTTCTTATGTTTCAGATATTGAATGTGAAAGACTAATTTGGGGACATTATTTGTCAAGGAATTTATTCCAAAAAGTCATACCAAGCTACTCTGATTTCTTTTTCTGACAGTTAGTGGCTTAATAGAGCGCACTGAGCAAGAGTTGGATGAAATGAATTACCATGTAATTCTATTACACAACATCAAAATAATCTATACTACAAGTTTATCAGGTCCTGCCAATGTTGCCAAATTCAGGCACTTAAAATAAAGCCTTTTGGTTATGTTAATAATTGAGAGATTCTGTCTCTTATTAATTGTTATGCTAAAGGATCTCCTTATTTTTTTTTCTCCTTAAGCAGAAAGAAAAAGAGAAAGCAGATTTCTTATTTTATTCCTTACATTTTATTGATGATTTCCCAAATCATGAATTGAGAGTTTGTTTTCTTTGGAAATGGTTTTACCCAAAAGTAAGAGTTCCTACTTGACTGAGTAACCAAATCTGTTCTCTTTTTCTTCCTAATCCCTTTGTTTTTACCCAAAAGGAACCCAGCTTTCATTGCACTCAAGCCAGTAGACAAGGAGAAGTAACTCCTTTTTCTCATGAACTCAATCTCTGAAAACTGAAATACATCTGAGAAACATATTTATAACATATTATGACTGCAATTATTTTTACTTACTTATTTTTATTGGCATTATTCAGGACTTATTTAAATTTTTAGTTTGAGAACCAATTTGGGAAGATTCATTTCACATTAGATTAAATACTCCTAAATTATCTTTTCAGCACATGACAAGTTCTTACAGCAAATCAGCTGTGAAGAATTTCCTGGGCAATTAAAGCAATTATTTCCATTGTAAGAATAACAAATGGAACTGTTATTAAAATAAATTATCCATATTATACACGTCTCTCTTTTTCTTTCATTATATGTACTACATGCACATGCTTTTGCATGCTGATAAGATAGCATTTTATAAATAACCAAGTAATTTTATAGTTATTTGTGTAATCTAAATTGGAGCACAAGCTGTTTGGCAAAACGGCTCTGTGATGCTTTATTTTATGAAGCTGATTGAGTGATTAATTAATCATTCATAATAAAATACACAAATGGTTTTAATTATGTTATAAATTATAGGAAATTAATAGAAGATGCTGATGCTTTCTTCCAGAAAAATAAAACCAACTGCATTTAGCTCTATATAGCCCCAACAGGAATTGCCAAATTTTCAATAAAATGATCCTTACTAGGTTATTATATAATTTATTCAAGAAATTATATCAGACTGAAAAATGTTCTATTAAAATTAGCATTACTGATATTTCAAAAAAGCATAGGCATATAATATTTAAATGCATTAATTCTATTTCATATTTTAGTGCTTTTGTGATATATCAAGATTTGCTAATACAGCAGTCTTAGGAAAAGATTACTAAGAAACCATGCTTAAGGGACATGAATCATATTATACATATGAATCACAGAGAATGTCAAAATCCAGTTTATAAAGCCTAATAGTTATGGCTCAATGGCAATCTTTTGGATTGCTTCTTATACCAGGATGTCATCTTCCACTGATGGAAGAAAATACTCCAGTCAGTCATAGTTTAAATTCTTCCACTGTATACAGAAGAGAACTAAAAGTTATTAATATTAAATCTTTCCTTAAAAAAACTTTTTGAATATCAATGGCAGAAAACTGCTAATAGGTTATGCTGTCTTCATAACCATCCTTCTGAGAAATGCTATTTCAGTGTCTGTAGTAACAGAGTATAGCAAAGAATGCATTTAGTCTTAACATCAAATGTTCATCTCTTGGATTTTATGTATGGGGAAATAAAACCAGGCAAGAACAAACCTTACCTAGTTTACTACCTAAAAACCCTGCAGTTGCCACAGAGCTTACCTGGAGAGTTCTGAGGAGAGGACACGGGGGATCCACGTGGTGACTGGCAGTAACTGGGATGAAGTAAGGCATGTGGTGGTACATATGACATAATTTCCTCTTCGAATAAACTAGGAAAAAGGTAAGCAAAAATAAAGCAGGTAAAGTCAAAATAAACAAAAGACTTGAACATGCCACATGTGATACAGTATTTTCTAGAAATATTACATATTCCATCAAGCAATACCATGCTAATTTCTTTGAAAGAGTGCACATTTGCATCTGAAAAAATGTCAAAAGCCAGAAGTGAGAAGAGCAAAATATGTATGCATACCTTCTGTCTCCCAGTGTTTCCACTGGAAATATTTCCATTTGTATTAAAGTACTATCAGGTTACCATTGTCCATATCTACATGCAATGTGAATGATGGGCCTACAGCATTCATGTTTTACAGCTCAGGCCACATTGCAGAAAATCCAAGAATATTTCTGCATGTCACCCATAAGTAAGATCAACAGCTAATTCTGCTTTTTCTGCTGAATTGTGAAATAACTTGCATCGTGTCAGGTCCCCTCAATTTTTTAGGAGACTTCTTTAAACATAACTTGCTATCTAAGCCTTTTTAGAATTTATTTAAAGGTTTAGATTAAATGTTGCTTTATAATTTTAAAACATTTATAATTTTACAGGTTGCATTTATACACTGATAAGTTACTTGGAGCTGTTACAATGAGCAGCATACACATTTATTAGGAAGTAAATAAATGTTACAGTATGCCATTTTTAAATATGGAACCCACAAGCAATGTTATATATTTTTCCTGTTCTGCTCTAAATGCATGTGGCTTTTAGCCTAGTAAATGTCTTCCATATGTCTTCTTCTCAAGGGAGGGTGGAGGTGGAGAAAAAAATCCACTCCTAAAAAGCAAACCTCTCTCTTATTTTGTGTGTAGGACAAGCTTTTTTCTTTTTGATGAATAAGGCAGTACTACTAGATTGCTTCCTGCAAATGTCTTCCAATGGAACTGTTTCTGTCTTACAGATTTTCTCGATATTTTACTTCAGTTGCATTTATAATATGGCATTCAGACTTTGTTGCTCGGATGTGAAATTGCCCTGCCTTGAACGGAAGGCCTTTCTCATTCACAGAAAGTCTTTGATCAGCTAAGGCATCTTTTGAGAGAAAATTATTTTATCCACTTCCATCCCAGAGTGCCCTGAACTGGAGCGATCATTTTATGGTCGAAATGCTAAAACACTTTGGAACAGATGGGGAAGCATAAGGCTGCAGGAAAAAAAGGAATTGGTGAAAACCATCAACCTGCTCTCTTTAGTCAGTGGAAATTTCTCATGAATGGAATTCTCACAGGTTCTCAGATCAATCTACTTTGTTCATTTTTAAAAATGGACTATTATGTCAGAACGTAAAAAGAAAATTATAATTTAGGCTGAAGATAATATTTAATGAAATAGGGGAGAATATTCTTTCTCCACTTGTAAATATATGTAAAAATAAAGAAACACAGCAGTAGTTTGAAATGAATCGTCTTTTTAAAATCTATTCATGATATCTTTTTAGAAATATAAAACACCTTGAGTGGTCTATAAAACCAGTCTTGGTTTATCTTGATAAACTATTCATAAGTCTTCAAGATGTATGTTAAAATAATACAATTAATACGGCTGACATATCATCCTTCAGAACACTAAAAATAACAGGTCCACCGAGGAATGCATTTCCTGACAGATGAATGTTCTCAGAATTGCTATAAAAAGAATAATTTTCAAAACAAAGGAAATGTCTTCTTGGAAATAAATGGAGAAAAAAATAAGGAACAGTATTATGCAAGAACTTGAATACAAACAACACACTGTGCAGTGGCATGAAATTTCTACAAGTACAAGAAACGCCTCCGCAAGACAGTGGAAGCAACATTATATAGTGGGTGTGTTTTGATGGCAGAGTAAGTCTAAGACCCTGAGGGTCATGAATGAACAAGTGTGCTTGGAAATGCTCCAGCCTGGTTCTGATTAATATGCGAAGCAGAAAAGGTCTTGGGTGATGTCTGCCTGTTACTCAAAGCAGCATCTCCACATCAGCTCTCTTCCTTTTTTAAAAAAAATAAATTACAAATGGTAACACCATGCTACAAGTTACAACACATATGCAAGTGCTGCAGGGCAAAAAAACATGCAGCTGAGTGATGTGATAGTCCAGTTGATAATGCTATAAAATGCACAGAACAAGGGAAGGGGAGGAGAGTCTTCAATAAAGTGTCATTCTGAGAAAGATGTGTGGACTATAGAATTTTATTTATTTATTATTAAACTTATATACCACCCAATTCACCTACAGGCAACTTTAAGTGGCTTACAAACCATAAAAACAAAATAAAACATTAAAACACTAAGATTGACTTAAAAATCTACTAAGATGGCAAGGAAAGGGAACAAGATGAACACGGAGATGAAGTGGGGTTGTATCTTAGTCTATTAACTATCTTCAGAATGACACACCTCCATCGGGTTCCCAAGCCAATTAGCAGAGCCAGATCTTCAAGCTCTTACAGAAGGTCACAGTTTGTGACAATGTTGGGTTATCGTGGCCACCAGAGAGGACAGAGTTATTATTGGTTGGCCATGTGGGAGAATTGTTGACCCGTCTGGTTGGGGGTGGCTCTAGGGTGAGAGCTGGAGCCAGCCAGATGGATGTAGTTGTGGTGTGGGCCCCTACCCAAGGTGAGAGATGGGTGAGGGATGTGTGAGTTTGGTCGTCCCCCACTATCTAGCAGTGAGAGGGCTGGGTGTGGGGGGTGGGCATTGTATGTTTGTGTGAGGGAGAGAGGAGACAGGAGTACTGTAAGGTTCTGAGAGTATATGTTATAGAACTGGGTGCTCCTGTTCTTCATCCTTCCTCTAGGTTGCTTGTGTGTGTTTGTATATGGTTGCTGGGGATAGCAGAGCCTATGGCTTGGAGAAGGGGGATGTTGGGGCAAGAGGGAAAACTTCACCCTGGTGGTTTTGGGACAGGAAATTTTATTCAGGTGGTGAAAGGCATGGGATGCTACAGGAACTGGAGGGCAGGCTGTTGCAGGGAAAGACGCCCCCGATGTTTAATACTGATTGCGTGTTCTGGCCCTCCATGCTCACATCCAGCACCTGGACAGCATGCCCTTAATGGCCCTATGGTCCGGCTGCTGCTAGTGAACACCAGTTCAGTCAGTAATAAAGCTCCTTTAATCTGTGACATCAGTGAGGAGGAGCAGGCTGATCTGGCATGCATTACTGAGACCTGGCTGGCTTCTGAGGGGGGTGTTGCCCTCTCAGAGATATGTCCAATTGGGTTTAAGGTTTGGCACCAGCTGAGAACCCAGGGGAGGGGAGTTGGGGTGGCAGTGGTTATTTGAGAGTCTCTTTTTGCCTCCAAGGACCTTGCTCTACAAGTGTCTGGTTGTGCGTCCCTGTTCTTGAAGCTCGGTTCTCCAATCAGTTTGGAAGAAGTCTCTCTGCTGCATAGCATCCTCCCTGCCTGAGCTGGTTGAGGCTATCTCAGAGTTGGTGGTAGAGTTCCCCAGGCTGATGGTCCTGGGGAATTTCAATTTGCTGTCTCTGGGTTTGTCCTGGTTTCCATGGCAGCCATAGGTCTATTCCACCACACTCCGGATATGATTTTCTTGTCAGAGCAATGGCAACGTGATCTTCAGAGGGAATTTTCAACGTCCCCCGTGTCATGGTCAGATCACGCCCTGGTGCCACTGAGATTCTCTTAAGCCATCATTCTCTGCAGCGAGATAGGATCAATTGGTTTAGTCTGCCCTTGGCGACTGATGGACTCAGATGGGTTTCAGAAGGAGCTGGGGGATGTTCCAGGGGCACTGCTGCACAGTCCTGAAGCCCTGGTTATGTCCTGGAATCAAAGGAGGCCAAGGCTCTGATAGGCTCATGCCTATGCGGCCTCTCTCTATTCATCGCACTTGGCACTCTCCCTGGTTCACAGAAGAGTTGTGGGTGCTGAAAAGGGTAAAGAAACACCTGGAGCACCGCTGGCAGTCTGGGAAAGAATCTAACCGAACACGAGTTAGAGCCACTGTTAAGGCCTACCCTTGTGGCGATAAGGGTGGCAAAACATAATTATTTCTCTGCCTTTATTGCATTGGCAGAGTGTCAGCCTTTGGCCCTGTTTAAGATCACCCAGTCCCTTCTTGGTGCAGGGGACTCAGGAGATCTTCTTCAAGAATTTGTTGAACACTTGGCAGATAAAGCTATTCGGATTCAGTCCCAGTTGGAAGCTGTGCATGAGGCAGATCCACTTGAGATACTTAGTCTTGCCCAGTTATCTGGGAACAATTCAATGCCTATGCGGCCTCTCTCTATTCATCGCACTTGGCACTCTCCCTGGTTCACAGAAGAGTTGTGGGTAATGCAACAATCCTGTTGCTCCTGATGAAGTGGACAGGGTCCTCAATGCTGTCAATTCAACCATTTGTCAATTAGATGCTTGTCCCTCCTGGTTGGTGGTAGCGCAACCATCCTAACTCTCCTTGACCTCTCAGTGGCTTTCAATACTTATCAACCATGGTATCCTTTTGGGTCAGTTGTGGGGGCTGGGTAATGTAGTTTTGTGCTGATTTAGCTCCTTTCTCCAAGACCAGTCCCAATCGGCGTTAACAGAGAGAGAAAAGCACAGTCCACCGCCACTACTTTGTAGTGTGCTACAAGGCTCAGTACTTTCTTCTCTCCTTTTTAAATTTTACATGAAACTGCTGGGTGAGATCATCTGTCACCATGGGATGAGGTACCATCAGTACGCTGATAATACTCAGATTTACATCTCTGTCCCTGGTGATCCAAGTGATGTCGTCTTGGCCCTGACTCGGTGCCTGGAGGCTGTACAGGTCTGGATGGGGGACAACAGGCTTCGGTTGAATTCTGACAAGACTGAGTAGCTTTTGGGACTTGAACAACTTTAACTCTGGATGGGATGCACTACCCCAGACGCAATTCGGGGGTTCTCCTGGACTCGTGGCTCCTGCTTGAAGAGCAGGTGGCAGTCATGACTAGGAGAGCCTTTGCATGACTGTGTGTGGTGCACCAGTTACGCCACTTTCTAGACCAGAGCTCCCTTCACTCAGTCACTCATGCCCTCGTCATCTCCTCCTTGAATTACTGCAATGCGCTCTACATGGGGCTACTCTTGAAGAACATCTGGAGGTTGCAGCTGGTGAAGAATGATGATGATCGTAGGGGCCAACAGAATGGCCCATGTAATATCTTTATTCCATGAGCTGTATTGGTTGCCAGTCTGCGATCTTTAAAGTCCTTCATGGCATGAGACCAGGTTATCTGAGAAACTGTCTCACCCCAGAGGAGATGCCCCGCTCCACCAGATCTAGTGGAAGAGACCTCCTCCAGATCCCATCAGCCAAGGAATTCCAGCTGATGGGATCAAGAAGAAGAGCCTTTTTGGCTATGGCTCCTGTCTATGGAATATCTTACTCCCAGGGGTGAGATCTGTGCCCACTCTTACGACCTTGTGGAAGAGTCTTAAGATCTGGCTCCGCGAGCTCGCATGGGGCTCTGATGGGGACACATCTTCTTGGAGGTGGTTGGTGGTGTAATATTCATCTCTCCCCACGTATATTTTTTAGCTCCTCGCTCAGTCCAGTTGGTATGCTTTAAAGGTTTTTACATGTTTTTAATTGTTGTAATATGTGTTTTATTGTAAGCCACTGAGAATTGTTTTGAAATAAAAATAAAATTGATGCCTTCAAATTGTGGTGCTGGAGAAGATTCTCGAGAGTCCCTTGGACTGCAAGGAGATCAAACCAGTCAATCCTACAGGAAATCAACCCTGATTGTTCATTGGAAAGATAGATTCTGAAGCTGAAGCTCAAATACTTCGGCCACCTAATGAAAAGAGAGGATTCACTGGAAAAGACCCAATTCTGGGAAAGATTGAAGACAAAAGGAGAAGGCAACAACAGAAGATGAGATGTTTAGATAGCATCATCAATACAATGAACATGAATTTGAGCAAACTCAGGAGACAGTGGAGGACTGGCATGCTATGGTCCATGAGGTCATGAAGAGTCAGATATAATTTAGTGACTGCACAATAATAAAATTAGATAACATGGACCAATCACAATTATCATTGTACAAATATTGCTAAAGTAAATGTATCATAGATACTCAGATTGCAGTAATATTACCTTAATAACATAACAAGATCTGCATCACTGGATAACCGTACCAGTCCTGGTGTTCCTTCAGTCCGAATAAACTGGATCTTCTCCCTGTTTGTATCAAGCACTAATGTTTGTCAAGTAGCATGGAAAACCAGTGGGACATATCAAACAAACTTCTAAATTCTTTTAGGCACCATTTTCTATTTATTACAGTGGGGCAAAAAAGTATTTGATCAGCCACCAATTGTGCAAGTTCTCCCATTTAAAAAGATGAGAGAGGCCTGTAATTGTCATCGTAGCTATACCTCAACTATGAGAGACAAAATATGAAAACAAATCCAGACAATCACATTGTCTGATTTGGAAAGAATCTATTTGCAAATTATGGTGGAAAATAAGTATTTGGTCA
>JANHZU010006377.1:15152-38876 GCA_032468055.1 Acrochordus granulatus | reverse complement strand
CGTGCTTTTCGCCGTGCCATAAAAACCTACCTTTTTACATGGGCCGAGTTGGCCTAACTTACACCTTTCCCTCGTCAAATTATCTTATTAATTTTAATGTAAATTTTAGATTTTGAATAGCCATGAGAGACTGAAAATTTTATTGGTATGCATAAAATAAACTCAGTTAATATTATGAAAAATAGCTAAGTTGTCACTACATGCTGCTTAAGAATAGAAAGTGTTAATTACCCAGACTGATTATGCTGAATTTCTGAGATTTGATATCTTATTGGAGAAACTGTACCTTTCATACAGTACCTTCTGCCAAGTGAGTTTGTGCTTTTCCTTTTTCTCTTAGAATATACTGATGATAATGCCCTGATTCCCAAGAACTCATCAGTTATTGTCAGAAGAATTCCTATTGGAGGAGTAAAATGTACAAACAAAACATATGTCATGTAAGTGTAAAAAAAGATTTTTAAGAAATAAGCTTGGGTTCTTATTTGATATTTTTTATATAAGTTATCTTGGTAAAATCAGAAAAGATACACACACACTTTCTAGTTTGTGGATGATTATCTCAGAATGTTTTTATCATGAATATTTTTGTGGAATTCATCAAAACTCTTGAAATAACACATTTTGCTTACCCTACCTTGTAAGATACTCATTAAAATAAAACTTGGGATTTGGATTATATTCAGATTTGGTAACTGTTTGGAAAAATACTGATTTTTGTTGCCACATGATCACTATATCTTATCTTGAATATCTTCTAGACAGGTAAAATTGCTTTATAATTTGATTGTTTTAGTGGTCATAGTTCAAACTAGAAAAATATTCTTATTTAATACTTAACATATATCTGCTAATTGTAAATTGTTGCCTATTTCAGGCTCTGTGGAGTTAATTACTCTAGAAACATAATCTAATTCATTATGAACAAATATTGCTATATTAAAATTCCTTTCCTGATTATTTAGAATAGGAAAAGTTCTTCAGCTGTCTTGGGTTTTGAACTTTGCTCTGGGTCTCTATGTATACAGTGTAATAGGAATAATAATAGTGTAATAATTCACAATAACTTTGTAGACAGTAGTATAATATGGGAATAGCGATCTAAGTAAAAGATTGGTACAAGATTTGGTAATAAAAGAATAATGGTTAATATTGCCTTATTCCTTTAACGAAGGAAGAATATAGGTTCTTCATATTTGTGCTGTCTTTAGCTTTGAAATATATCTTAGAACATTATTAACTTATGACCTTTTGCTACCCAAAGTAGAACCAGGCTTGCGCACTCCCAGTTGTGTGTACTTACACGCTTTACTTTGTTTTGTATGAGTTTGTGCAGTTTCTAGCTCTTCAGTGAGGTATGACCCTAAAGATGTTTGAATTTTGGTAGGCTGCGAGTTCTATAAGATGTCTTGACATCAAGTCCTTCAGTTAAATATGAAATAAAATATGAAAAATCAAATTAAAAGGTTTTTAAATTTAAAAAAAAGTATTTTATCTTGTTACTTATTATTAATTAGAAAAAGTGTCTGTTGAAAAGGTTTTGAATCCTGGGGACATTCAGGTAGTCCTCAACTTAAGATCATAATTGAGTCCAGAATTATGGATGACCATGACCAGTTTTACAATTACGCAAATGTCATGGTCATTAAACAAATCAGTTTTCTTCAATGGACTTTTTTGACAGAAACTGGAAATAAGTGCCAGAACCCTGCAAAAAAAAAGCTGAAAATTGTGGTTACATGACCATAAGATGTTGCAAACACCCATAAATGCAAGCCAGTTGCCAAGTGCCCGAAGTGCGATTGTGTGACCCAGGGGTGTCTGCAGTCATTGGAACTCCAGAACTGGCTAGTAAGCAGCTCTGGGGAAATCTGTTGTAACTTTGAACAGTTGCTAAGCGAGAACTACCTATATGTTTTTGGCCTAGTTCACAATCATAAAGAAGAAATACTAGTTTCTGCTTAAATCATGGGAGCTGTGATTCTTTTTGGAGATTTCCCTTATCTCACCTTAATCTTTTATGGCTTTTGCTTCCAATTTTTAATTACATTTATCATTTGTAGCCATCCAGATTTAAAATAATTTCCTTTACCAAATCATTTTGAATATTGCCTTGTTCTTGTTAATTTAGGCTTAAAATATAGTTTCCTGGATTTAGATGTCATGACAATCTAAGCTTTATAAAAATCAGGAAGGAGGCCTAGGATCATCCTGGCAATGAAAAAAGAGGAGTTGTGAGCCCCTGTGAATCAATTATATGACAAGCAACAGTGATTTCCTATTACATTTGAACTGCTAAGATGTTTAAGACATTTTTCTGAAAATACATCTTTAAGACATCTAAGACATATTTCAAAAGAGACAAGTCATAGATTAAAAAATGCATATTAGCGAGGCAGATATTTTTATAAACCTTTTATTCTGATATAAAAGGGTAATTAGGCTAGGCTAAAGGTCTTTTATTCTGATAGTGTAATTAGGCTAGGCTGAAAATATTGTATGCATATGAAATTTATATAGAAATGCACACTGATACATATTGGATTTTTCTGGACTACGAAGAGTAATTGTTTGCTTTCAAAACTCCTAATCTAATTATCCTCTCTTTCAGTTGCATTCTTTCAATTATTTCCAAATATCACACATGTCCCAAGCTAGATTGTGGAATAGAGTAATCCATCAGTATTGCAGAGAATATAACTTACTAAATGTAAAATATTCAGGACCTATTTAAAGCCTTATTTAAAATCAGACCTTTTTTCTTTATCACAGAACTCATAAGTTACACAGAATCGTAGACATTCCTCTCAGGTGATGTTTTTTGACCACCACTTTGAGTCCACATAACCTATCCCGCTTCGGTCTTTCTAGTCAAATTGACTGCCTTGCTCTTGGTGTGGGGATTTGGCTTTTTTCCATAAACTTTGCATGTCAGTCTTAGAAAGCAGGTACTTTTAGAAGCTTACATTAATGTTCTTTTAGGATCAGAGCCTTTGTCAAGGAAGTTTTTGAGGACTGTTTTTTCTTTGCGTACAGTTTTGATATGCACTGTTGGTTTCTGGTGGTGAATTTCTGTTCTATGAGATGCCATTGCTGTTTCTGACTGCATGTTTTCCCTTTTTTAGAAGTCGAACTGATCCAGTGAGTGGACCTTCAAAAGCAGTATGTAAAAACACAATCTCACACTTTTTTCTTCTACACAATCTGCTTAATTTACAATATTGTAGCAATAAAGTATTTTTCTAAATATTTATTTCCCACAGAGAACCATTGATACTGTAACTTTGATTGTATTTTGATTCAGTATAGCAACTGAGCAATGCAGATCATTTTAATGTGATCATAAACACTGGTGCAAAGTGATACTCTGTATTGCATTTTGGAATGCTAGATTATTGCCTGTATGACTTTGTGTTGTACAGATAATGTATGATCACTTATGGATCATGTAAGTTAAAAGTTTGCACTGCTGAACATAATTATTTTGTTCTACATTTTGTGTGTGTCTAGTTGGTAGCTGTTTGTTTGTATAGGTTGTTGTGTGCTTTTTGTTTCCTTGAAATAAAAATATTTGGAGTGTATCTTTTTTTGCCACTATCACATTGTATCAGCTTTTGTTCTTAATATTTCCATTAATGGTTTTTGAAGATATTTTCAAAAACTGCATTATATTAAACTTTTTCCTCCTCAGATTTAATCATTTATTGAATGATGAAAGACCATTTGTGCAATTAAATTTATACTGAAAAACACATTGTTCACATGTTTTGCTTGAGCAGACAACCTAGAATGTGAACTACTATCCTAAGATCTTGTACTTCCTACCAATTATCTCTGAGCAAGACAAACTTAAAGTTGATCTTAGTATTCATACAAAATAAATATTTTAGTTCAATGATAACATCTGACAGACTTCTTCAAATAACTATTCAGTTAAGAAAAGCTGCCTTGGGTCACCACAAATTCTTAAATTTTATTTTGCCATGTAATACCTATTCAGTTGCTTTCTTTGGTAAGGTGTTGTTTAGATACCATTACTGATTGGTGGATTTTTTCCCCATTTCTTTCATTAAACACATGTGATCTCTGTTCCACTTAAAGTTTGCTTAACATACTACAAAAGTTGTTTTACTTAGGGTTTAAAATTAGGATTTGGCATGTCATTAAGTGCAGTTAGTGTTAACTTTATCAGAATGAGAATGAGCAGTGTTAGAAAATAAAGTTTCATTTTCTAGTGCTAGAAAGTAAAAAAGCAGTCTTGGTGACTGGTTAGGATATTTATGAAATTATGCTTATTTAAAAATATTGAGCATTCCTATGGTAAATAAAAACATAGTTATCATTTGGTTATTAGTTATACATGTCTGAAAATCATTTCTGTTTACAAGTGACCCAAAACTAAATAATAAAGCAGATTTTGTGTAAGCTGCTTTCATTCTTATTTTATAACTAGTCCTTTTTGCTAGCTTGTATAAAAAGCTATGTTCACAAATAAAGTTCACCTTTCATTTAGAATTATGTGTTCCCTGGCATGTCTATTATACATCTTATAGCTCTGTTTAAAAGTATATGGTTTTAAGCAGACTTGTGAACAGTTCTATAAAATCCACTAATTCAGAGACCTCCTACAAGCAGTTCTGTTGTCTGCAATAAAGGAGAAAGCTTCCACTTGGAGACTGTCAGGCTTTGCAGTACATCTGTTTTAAGCCTACAGTACTTTAAAGCTTGGGTATACAAAGGGAATGTTCATTGAATCAAATAAAAACTTTCCCAGCAGCTATGCCATCATACCAAAGTGCTATACTATTGATGAAATCTAGAAAAAGAAATGATGGGGGAGGTCTTTTTTAGGTCTATGTGAAGTCATTTGTCACCTAGAGGGTTTTTTTTGAGGGGGGTGATGGGGAATAGGAGACTTCAATATATGCCTGCAATCAGATATTCTATAGCCAGAGCTTAGAAGTAGGTTAATTCAGAGTGTGATACAGGTGTTAGATTTTGAGTTGTTAGGGTATAAGTGGAGAGCTGTTCCCTACTATGCACGATGACAGGGTAATGTTGGTCCATTAAACAGTAAAGAGTCAGTCAACTTTAAATCCTTGTCACAACAGACAAGGGTCACAGGCAGATCTCGGCAACAGTAGAGAGCTTGCTGTTGCCACTTTCTGAGGGTGTTTTGCTTTGTTTTTAAACTTCTCACAGTAGCCTATTGCACTAGAATTTACTATCTGGGTACTAAATAGCTCTAAAAGCTTTTATCTTTTTTTTTAATCAGCTAACTTGGCTAGGTGGTCCCACCTATTATGGCCTTATGTATACAACTCATGTTCTTTGCCAGAATCTCCCAGATCCTTTGTAATGAGTAAATGTCCTTGTTTCCTAGAAAGACAGAATATCTGGCATACATATGCTCTCCACAAATGGCACAAACTCAGTATAACAGTGTCTTTCATGTCTCATGTGATCTGCTTCTGTGGAGTGAAAGAGCACCTGATGGCTGCTCATCTAGGAATTCCTTGTTTTGTGAGGTAGTTGCTATTTTCTTCCTGTAGGGTATCTGACATCTTCAGATATAACTATTGTTGTCTCTTTGTATAGTATTAAATTTCAAAACTTTCCTTACCACACCTGAAATTAAAGATAGTTTAATAACTAAAATGAGAGTCTTGGTCATTTTGAAGAAATATTTGATTTATTTAGTTGTACGTATGGTCTTATAGTGTTTGATTTCTAGTGTGTTTTGATTCTTTCCTTGCTTTCTTTCCTCAATCTATTCCCTTTATTTAACTGCTTCCATAATTGTCACTGAACCTTTAGAGGTATTTAGATGTCATAGATAGACTACTGTACATATAACCTTTTTCAGGTACAACATATTTATTTGTATATGTTTCCTTAAATATGTGACATTCACATAGTTGAACTAATGCTGAGAAAAATAAAAATACATGGCTATCCAGACAGCCAGAAATATGGTGATTATGCCGAGGAATTTCTTATAGTACAGTTGATAAGACTGGCAGAAAATTCTTTGTTGTTTTTTTAATGTTCACATAAAGTATGCTTTGACATTAGGCACAACACTTGAATCACTAATTTGTGAGTGCAGTGACAGATTGAAAGGTAAAATAGGCTCAGATGCATCTCAATTGAAACTAAAATCTTTAAAGGATAAGAGACCGGTGTTAAAGAAGTAAGAGAGAGCTACCAGTATTAGCAGACATGGATTCACATATTTCTGTTATTCTAATGGCCAAAATATAATACTGATTTATTTCATAAGAGATGAAATTTTTGTTTGTAACCTGTTTCAAAGAGACTAGATAATAGTATCTGTTGCTGTATTCAGTTGTTTGTTTCTTGTGGTGGCCCAACCATCTGTTCATTTCAGTTTATCTATTTTACATTATTGCCTTATAAAAAGTGTTTTGGCATCTCATGTTATTTCAAACTCCATGGTAAAATAAAGATTTAAGCACTACTTAAAAAGCAATACTTTTCATCAAGTATTTATTGTATAGCCCAATAAAATGCTTCAAAATGAACCGGAAATATAAAACATACATTTTTTAGTGAGCACAAATATCTGCAGTTGGAATTCATCTGACAAACTTACACTGAACATTTAGTCCATAATTGCATTATTTTTTCCTGAACTATGCAGTCATCTGGATTTCTTCCATATGATGAAATAATGAGGAAGAATGTATGTTCAATATTGTATAACTGAGACTGTAATTTTAATAGAAAAACAAATGGGATTGATGAAACATGTCTGCAGGAGTGCTTGCAGCACCTAACGACATACCTGGGTCGCCTTAGATTTCTCTGTTGAGCTAGGTGTAGGTACCTATAGTATTGGTATTTTTATACTGGATCTGAATGGCAGCTGTTAAATTGCATACATAAAATTGTTGTACGCCACCCAGAGTTGCTTTTTATGAGATGGGCAGCTATACACATTTAATAAATAAAAGTGAAGGGAGGCCCTCTGGCAACTTCAGACCTGGTCACTTTGGCATATACAAAAAGTTCTCCTATAATATTCCCCTGACCTTTGAGTTTGTCTAGTGGACATGTTCTGAGTCCTATTGGAGATGGGTGCTAAGCCTCCACTACTGTAAATAGTAATCAGAAGCTAGAAGGAGAATATGTAACTCAATTATACGTCAGCAGTATAGGAAATTAAATGTTTCATAACAAAAAGATAACCCATTTTTCTTCATTGGCTTTGTTGAAAGACACCTGAAGAATGTTTGCTTGTACAAAGTACCATTTTGATTAATTTTGACAGGTATTAATTAGAACCATAATGTAAAAATGGAATTTCAATTTTTTTTTGTGAGATGGTCTTTCCAAATTGCAGCTTTATTGACATGATTCCTAAAGCCCAATCTTGGTATGCTTCACTCAGAGCAGCAATCCGTGTTTCTTTTCAGTGAAAAGCTAGAGTTCTCATAATTATGCCCTGTTTGTACACATGAGAAGTGCTTATCCCTCAGTGGTAATTGGCATTGGATCATGCATGCCTGTTTATGGATCATAACATGGTAGTCATCATCATGGATTGGTTTAAGAATGGGTCAATTTTATGATTAGAATTCTGAAATGTGTCACATAATTTCAGGTTGTCTGATGTAGTTCTATGACAGACTCCGTATACTAAATAGAGATTTCATTGAGTTAGGATTGGCAAATATCTATGTCCCTGGTTTTCTAAAAAATGACAAAACCCATGTAACTCCTATTTTATGTCTTACCATGTTTAGGAGTGTGTTGATGAAAATATGAAATATCTATTTTTAATTCATTTAAATGCATAAATATTTATTTTGCACACTTAATTTCAACATCTTATATTGAGTATTTCCTCTCACAAACATCTAAGGGATCCGTCATTATTATCAGCATCCTAATGATTTTTCTTTTATGTGCAGCATCTATCATCTTTTAAAGCTTAGAATCACCCAAATTTTTAACACATCTGAATGAAATGAAAATAAATATGCTCTTTCCCACAATATGTTTGAACATTTTTTACATCCACTTCTCCCACAACATACATTTACATAAAAATTTAAGGTTTTTAATCTTAGTCTACTTTAATATTTAAATGTAGCATTTTTGACTTTGGAAAATGTAAGCTTGTTTATATTGGTAATAAAACAAAGCCAAAGTTGAAGCTGAATATTATGTATTTGACTACACAGGCCATAGAAGCAAATGATACATTTCAACCAAAGTTTTCTTTGAAAATTCCTCTCTGTAAAACATAGTTTCAGGCTAAACCTTAAGACCACAGCTGAGGCTAAATATGTTGGCTACACTTTGACTGCAGAACTTGAATGTGTGTTTAATTTTTTATGAACAGATTGATGACTCTTCTGCATCTATTTCTCTGGCCCAGCTTACAAAGGTATATACATATATATTTGTCAAATATAACAGAATAAATTGTTGCTTGCTTGGTATTTTGAATGTTTTATGCTGTGATATTTATACCATTAATTTCTGTCATAGATGCAAAAACTACTGGGTCTAAACCTTGGAATTATGTGTATTTATTAATAACTATCCTGTAAAGAGTAGTTCCCAGTATGGGAAGATAGAAGGGGAGTACCTTATCAGCCTCAACATAATGTTGCAGTTTTATTCATCTTCAAGACACAAAGAAGAAGCACTTCTGAAGCTGTTTTATCATTTCTTTGATATGTTACATTAATTTTGCATTGGAAAAATAGCACACTTTTAAAGAAGAATTTTAATACTATTTATGGACTTCTAGGATTTCTCTGTGCAACAGTCAGCAGAGAAGTATTTCCCTATTACATGGACACTATATGATTATTTGGGGAATCTGCACTCAAAGCCAGTGATAGAGTAATAAGTTGCATCAAATAATTTGATCAGTTGTACACTTGTAGTATATACAGTGGGCAATAGCTATGCAACTAATTTGTTTGAACACAGACTGTGTAAATGTATTTATAGGAATATACCAATGTGTATGTGTGGCATACTGGCAAATGTGACCTTCTTACACTGTTGTATCAACTTTGTTTGCAATGAAACTGCTTGCATTTCTGCTCAGTAATGTGTAATTTTGTCTGGGAAAGCACTAGTGATAATATACCCAAATAAATGACTGCTCTTTAAAATTTTGAGTTAGAAGCAGTATTGCCTAATATTTCATATGTCTTTTTGTGAACAAAGGCTGGAGTTGTGTTTTTTCAAAAATAAACTACGTTTTCTAGTTTGGAAATTTTGACATGCATTTGCGAATATTTAAATCAAGCAAGTCTGGTTTCCATTAGTGCTGTCCTTAAATTTGTCCTTGGTTTTGTAACCTTATGTCAAGTTTATTTCTCTGAGATGTGAAAAAATGTCCAAGAGTTGTACAATTTAAGTTACAGGTAGAATTTCAGAGAGTATTTCTGTCAACTGCAGAATATTTTTATATAATATAAAGCAGTTCAAAACTGTTACTTACTTTAACCTCTTCGGTGCTGATAGTTCTTACATAGAGGGAATGCATTTAACAGTTTTGTTTTATTCCTACTGTGTATTAAATGCCATATTTGATTTTGGTCTATTCCTACTAATGTTCTATGCTATTGGATGTGTTCTGTAAACCTGTTTGGGTTCAAACAAATTAGCTAAGTATTTGTAAAATAGTTTTCTGTATATGTGAACAATTTCATAGTTGTTAATCTGCATTGTTAAGAAACGTTATGTATCTTAATCAACTGTTTAATAAAATGTTGAAACTAGCTGTTTGCTTTTGTGGATGAATGTATTAAAAAGTGTGCATGGAGAATCTGAATGTTAGGTGATTGGATATCTGAGCAATTAATAACCAATCCCTTCAACCTTGCTTATATCAATATTTAGTGTGCAATGACCCATCTTAACAAGTTTCTAGAATTGTTAGCTTTACATCACAAATTATGGCTTGCGCCCTAAAGGGGCTGTCATCCTGAAAGTTGTGCTCCCACAGCATTTTGTGTTACATTAGATTCCAGTTGGCAAAAAGTTACTTTTTTAATGTATGTTTACATCTTTCTGGATATATTAGTTGTATTTCTTCATTGTACTTTTATAGATACCAGAAGGGGTTTTACAAGTATTTTCCTAACTTGTAAAAAATGACTCAGATATATGTTTGAAATGTCAGTTTTCAGGATGATAATTGCCTTTTTAATATTTCTAAGCGTAAAATAATAATACAGTATGCTGCAAATGGAGGCCATGAATTGTACCCTATCATTCCAGAGTAAACATTTTAAAATTCATGGCTTTTTATTGTAAGTATTGCAGAAGGCACCTTTCAAAAGAACTTCAGGCCACTTAAATTTCTCCCAGGAAACAGGTGCACTCACACCAGCCTTTGTGAAAAGTACAGATAGCAAGTACACTCATGCGTAGAGTGTCCCAGCAAGGAAAATAGTTGTTTTGTTTTTAAAAAGTCAGCTTAGGACAACAGGCACATAAACATCATGTAATGGCATAAGGACTCCCTGGAACATCTTCAGGATAATCTGAACTGTTTTTGAGACAACTTTAGCTAGCATTGTGCTGCTCTTTACAGGATTGGATGAGTGGTGTTTGTTTTTGACTGGATGGCCTTAAATGTGTTTTCTAATGTGTGTTGTCAAATGATTGCCTATTGAACAGACTGCCAATCTGGCTGAAGCCAATGCTTCTGAAGAAGATAAAATTAAAGCTATGATGTCACAGTCTGGCCACGAATATGACCCGATCAAGTAAGTCTCACCATGTCACCCACCAAAACGAAGCCAAAAAGCTAACTTTGGAACAATTTACATAGTTACATTAAAAAAAAAAGACGCACACTTCTTTTCTTACACCTTTTTAGTTACATGAAGAAACCTTTGGGCCCGCCTCCACCATCATACACTTGCTTTCGTTGTGGAAAACCCGGTCATTATATAAAGATCTGCCCAACCAATGGGGTAAGATTGGTCTTGTTTCAATTGTTAAATAGCTTGTCTTTAGTTTCCCCTACTAATTCATGGGGGGGAGGCCCTCATGCTAAACGGGTATCTTTTGTGGATATTTCTGATCTGGGTTTGAGGCATTAGGAATAGCAGGATAGGCAAGCAAAGGCAGCTCATTGAACAGAATTTGCTGTCTGTGAGCAAAGAAGAGAAAGGGGGTGAAAAACTATTGTAAATTGGAATATTAATGGTGGATGATACTGATAGAAGTTTAAAAGTTGTTCATCTTGTTTGCACTCAAAAGGAAAGTGAGATTACCTGTGATTTTACAATGGGAACAACTGGCTTAAATTATCTTTGAAGTTGTAAAATGTATCCATTGATCAAAACAAGTATGTGAAGATAAAGTTGACAAGAGTTGCAGGAAAGTAAGATTTGAAACAATGTTTCTGTTTTTCCTTAATAGGACAAGAACTTTGAGTCTGTTCCCAGGATTAAGAAGAGTACTGGAATTCCACGAAGTTTCATGATGGAAGTGCAGGATCCTAATACTAAGGGTGCCATGCTTACCAACACAGGAAAATATGCTATTCCAACTATTGATGCGTAAGTAACAAGAGATCTTTGCAAAGCATCATCTCTTAAAACTCCCTGCCTGAAAAACTGAAATTAGCAATTCAATTGATAATTAACAATAAATTGTAACAGACTGCTTACTCTGTCTTACTAATTGAATCAAATTACACCTGTGATAGCTAAGGACTGCTAAAAGATAGTTAGAAAGTATCTTCGATAGTATCTTCATGTGAGACAGTTCATACGTGTAACTTTCCCTTGCATAGAAACTCACACTCCCTTTGCATGCAGGGTAGGAAATGGGATGGGCCCTCAGAGGGTATTTGTTGCTTGAGGAAAAGCAGCAAAGTCAAGGCCTCTCAAGAATCTTGATCCTAAAGGAAAAAAATAAATTCCCCCTCAGTTGCAGTTCTGTTCTTATCTCAGCTTTGAGGCATGCATTTTGCTTGTTATAGAAAGCAATAGTTACAGTGGGTAACTGAAAAAAATGTTGCCTATTTTGGTTTACTCTATGACAGTGATATTAATTCATTTCCATTTGTCTGTTTAAAGTTTCAAATTTAATCAGTGAAAGAAGAGCTTTCTGAGCAGTGATATGACCATTACTTAATCTGTTAATAGATTAATCACTTATTAGTGATTGATAAGTGCTGATCAGTACTAATCATTATCATCAATTACTGTCCTGAAAGTTCTTTCCTACTACTCTGTATAGGAGTTAATCTCCAGTTTAAGCACTCTTTCTAATGCAGCTTTTCTGACTGTTTGCTCTGTTTCAAGAATTTTGAACATTTCAATGATCAATAGGCTGCTTTCAGTCTCTTGAACAAATAAAAAAGCTGCTATCTCACTGCCATCTTAGCTTTGCCAAGTTCAGTGAACATAAAATAATCTTTCATTAAAATCCAACTTTAGAATTAATGTTTCTATTAATTTGGCTAGATCTGTGTGGAAGAAAAATGTTAGATACGTCCTCAACATTATAACATGCTTTATACTATATTTACATCTACAAAGGCAACAAAATATTTCATTGAGTTTTTTTTTTCCAGTGAGGCTTATGCTATTGGGAAGAAAGAGAAGCCCCCTTTCTTGCCAGAGGAGCCATCATCTTCCTCGGAGGAGGATGACCCTATTCCAGATGAATTGTTGTGTCTGATCTGCAAGGATATAATGACTGATGCTGTAGTGATTCCCTGTTGTGGAAACAGCTACTGTGATGAATGTGAGTTTATAGCCTGCTCCTTAGCCAGTGCAAGGAGAAAGAGCAGTGATTCTCTGTGTGCTTGTGCAGGCCAGTGTTCTCAAGCTGAGCTGGTAGGAGGCCCACCTTTGTACCTGTTGGAATGCCTCTGTAACCCTATAGACTTCATGTAGACTTTACTGGGCTATTTAAGTTTTTGAATCCAGTTTTGAAGAAGTTTTTTTGTTTATTTCATTTTTAAACCATCCATCTCCCTCAAAGTTATTTAAAGATGGTGGGGATTCTGTCTGGCAGCAGGATGAATCTCCAAAAACTTGATGGAAATGGAGCAAATTTGGTTTGAAGGAACAAGATGACAAAGTTTTACATTTAGTACCCTTTAGATATTAAAAGTTCTTAACTATGCTATGCTTGTCCATCTGTGTATACACAGGGATGCTTTGGTTATGATATTCTGTGCATTTAAAATGGAATTTTTGACTCAATTACAGGTATCCGAACATCCTTATTAGAATCAGAGGAACATACCTGTCCAACCTGTCATCAAACAGATGTTTCTCCTGATGCTTTAATTGCCAACAAATTTTTACGCCAGGTAACTTCAGATCTACCTATATTAATCTCTCTGAGGGTACTTTCCCTGCTGTTTTTTTAATTGCTTTACACTGTTCTGAGTGGGAGAGATTCTGTTGAACATTTAGTGGGAAAGATGATCATATTAAGCTAGCTGATTAGTCTGTAATTGACAGAATTATCCAAGTGTGTTTCTTCCCCTTGTAGCAAGACCAGATGAATGTTAAGCTTCTCTACAAAGGTGGGAAATGTATTCTGCTTGTTATTCTGTTCATATCACATATCAGTAGATCAGTGAAGATGTGGTCAGTTTATTTGCATCACATACTACTCTTGATTAGTGTTAATCTTGGTGGGCAGTGTTTTGTATTTGAGTCTTTTGCTTAGCATGTTGTGCAAATTCAGTCTGTTGAACAGTTTAAAATATTGTGTGAATCCACAAAACACATTTATTAAGTAACCAAGTGAAATATGTAATGAAGATACAGCCCTTGTCTCATATCCAGACTATACAGTGTGGCAAATGACCCGTGTGAAAGATAAGTCATGATACTATTTCAGAAAGTTTTGATTCATCATTCATTCTTCTCTCTTTAGGCTGTAAATAACTTCAAAAATGAAACAGGCTATACTAAAAGGCTCCGCAAGCAGGCCCCACCACCAAGACCAGCAGTTCAGCGGAATGTGCCTTCTCTGCCAAGGCCAACAGGCTCTAGGCAACAGGATCCTCTCATCCTTCCAGTCACTTCTGCTTCAGTTCGTGCCAGTGCATCTCCCCCAAAGGTGTCTTTGACTCCTGGCCAAGCACCACCAACAATGATGGCCATGAACCAGTCTGCCTCCACCTCAGTCAGTGATGTGCCTGCAGCAATATCCCTGGCAATTCACTCTGACAAGCCTGAAGGACCTTTCCGGTGAGTTAATGAGAGCGGGAGGTGGCATTCTTTTCTGCATTTATCTCCAGCATGTCCGATACCACATGTAAACAAAGTTACTGCAGCATCCTTCAAGGCCATTTTTGTGAGGTTTTTCATCCAGTATAAGAATCTTAATTGGTCTCATGATGTCTGCAAAGCATATAAACTATTTTAACATTTCTGCTGCTGGAAATGAGGTTTCAGATTGGGTAGGATTCTTAAATCCCTGATCAACTTTTATTTATTTATTTTATTTTATTTATGTGCTGCCGAAATCTGGAGAGACTCAGAAACTTTTAACTGTTTCCATTAAACCTTCTTATAATAATATGTTCAAATGTTTCCATGAATGTTATGTATTTTAATTGTCAAGAATATCAGGGGAACTAAATTATCCATTATTTATTTATTTATTAAATTATTAAATCCATCCTCCAGGAACTGAATTAGTTGCTATATTTGGATCCTGTTCTACCTTTCAAAGACTTGGTAAAAGACTTCTTATGAATTTAAGCTATGATTAATTAGTTCTTGTTTGTCTGCAATCAGACAATGTTGTCTGCAAGTAAAATACTTTTAGCAGATTGTGGCTACATTCAAACGACACATAAAATCTGTGTTAAACTAGCTAACATTAATTACCATTATCACTGAAAGAATGATTTTTTTCTTTTATCTCATCCCAAATATATTTTGACTCTCAGTCCAAAATTATAAGCCAGCAAGCTGACGAGAATTTCAAAAATTGCAAACCTGTAAGGGAAAAGTATTGAGTCATAAGAACCAGTTAAGCAGAAATGTGCAGTATATTGGTTTTGAGGGCCCTCTTGTATTTTGTCAGTTGCATATTTAAACCATATTTGTAAACTTTGTATGCTATTTCAGAAAATTAAGACAGGAAAAAATTAAGAAAATGTGCTGAAAATGGGAGAAATTACAATGTTGTTGGGAACAATTTATGTCATAAAAATGATAAGATCCTCCAAGATGCGACAGAATGAGGAGGACTGGGACTACCTGATTTGAAATTGTATTTTGCCATCCACTGCTTGGTTTGGATGAAAAAGTGGGTGCTGATGAGAAATAAGAATTTTAGAACTTGAAGGGCCAGACCTGAAGTTTGAATGGAACAGTTTCCTATAAAATTAAGGTCCATGTAGATCTTAAAAATTATTACATCAGAAGTGCCGTACTGAAAATATGAAATAGAGATTGTGTCTGAAAATGCTTTTATGAGTGCAAGAAGCACTTTATAGAAAAGAAATTAATTTTAAGGAGTGTCTATACTGGGTTTAAAAGATGTTATAGAAGAAGAAAAAGTTCTACATGACAAGACTGATTTAAAGGTTTATTTAAAAACAACAGCTACAGAAATGACATGGAAAGAGATGTTACAAACTGACTTGATCAATGGCCAGGTTTTCAAAACATAGGAGCCAACCACATTTTAATCAGTATGTTGTGTAAATCACTCATGTGGTTCTCCATTGGTTCTTGAACCTAGAAAATTGGACTGAGTGAATGATAATGAAGCTTATCATGTGATACAACTAATATAGCTAATTTCTATTCTTCCTCATTTGATTGGTAGAAGGTAACTCACTATAGCAAGACAAGATGTGGTTTTGTGCTTTGTGATACTATGAACTGCCCATGAACCGCGAAATTAAGAGCTACCAGAAAATGACAAGTTAATAATAGTGCAGAGCCCTTCCAGTGCAACTTTCCAATTTGTTTAACTTCAAACCTTTTCCTTTGTACCAAAAACATTTCAGTCTCTTAATGATGAGAGTTGTTTTTTCTGTCAGTTTTCCTGCTCTTTGTGATCTTTAAATATGGGTAAACACATAGAAGTGTATAATTATATAGTTACTATATCTTCTTTGCTGCTGCCAAATGCTTTCATAGTAATGTATTTATATACTCATTAAATATATTTCCTGTTTTTCCTCTGTGCTTGTAATAACGTACATAATGTTCCTGCTTCCCAATTTTATCACTCAGTACCCTGTGATTCCTAACCTTGAAATCATCTGTTTCTCTCCAGGGAGGGTGACAGCCTTGGATCAGCTGCTGCTATTGTGTCAGCCTCAGATCATACAAAACCACCTTCCTCTTTATCCATTAACACTGTGTTGGAAGAGAAGGTAAGCTTTGTTTCAGAATGGAACCTGCAGGTATATTTCACAGCAGTAGCAGCAATTAATCCTCTTGCATTTCCTTCCCAAAGGGCTATCAAGTTCCTGTGCTTGGACAGCCAGCCCTGCCTGGGCAGCTGAGTTCTCATGGGCATTCAATACCCACTATGGGTAAGTTTGCACAGCTTTGAACATTCTTGTCATATGCAAGAGTATCTGCCATCCATACTGAAAGCAATTTCTTTTCCACATAGGTCAGCCAATGAGAACAAATCCTGTCCGCTCTGCAGCTAATAGGTCAGGCTGGGAGCCGTAAGTATCCTTTCAGAATATATATATGTGTATGTGTATACATTGTATTTTTAGGCAGTAAGTGTAGAACATAATCATGTTAAATAGCTATTTGTATGTGCATAGGAAGCATCATTGCTGCTAAAAGAGCTCTAATATTGTGGTAGTGAGCAACACTTTAAATCTGTCTCTGGTTTAAAGCAGGTAACCTATTTGTTCACTATATGCAGTTGGGTATAAGGCTAGAAAAGTATCTCAATTGTATAAACATTAGAATTAACATTTTTAGAGGCAAAATGTTATTTTATCAGCTATGGGCAAGCAGAAAACTCAAACATGTAAATGTTATTATAGTTTATTTAACCATTAAAAACTCAGTGGCAGTTCTGAAAAGGCAGTTGAGATGCAGAGAGTGGTAACTGCATAATAATGGCTGTGGGAAATAGATAAAAAGCAGAACATTAGCTAACGTTTCT
This sequence comes from Acrochordus granulatus, assembly GCA_032468055.1. Taxonomy (NCBI): domain Eukaryota; kingdom Metazoa; phylum Chordata; class Lepidosauria; order Squamata; family Acrochordidae; genus Acrochordus; species Acrochordus granulatus. The sequence continues at coordinate 21,743 of JANHZU010006377.1, read as the reverse complement.
GAGCATAGAAGAAGAGAATTGCATTCCGCTTGCACATGGTGGGGAGGGCTCTTTGTCTAAGTCTAGAGAGCACTGACAGAGGGAGAATGGAAGGGTAGTCTGTGGTTGAGCTTAAGACAGCATAGGCCATGACTGCAGAAGAATGCTGTTCTCTCCATTTCACATTCCTCCTCTCTTGCGAACAAGAGGCAAGTGTGACACTCAGTGACAACATGTTTTTGGGTTTCTTTAGAAGTTCAAACCGAGGACGCCCGCATAGTGACCGTACACAAAGGACTCAGGCCCCAACACTGCCAGCCTCAACACCAGTCTTTGTGCCCGTGCCTCCACCTCCCCTGTATCCTCCTCCTCCCCACGCACTTCCTCTTCCACCGGGGGTACCTCCACCACAGTTTCCTCCTCAGTTTCCACCTGGTCAGCCTCCACCAGCTGGGTACACTGTCCCCCCTCCGGGATACCCCCCAGCTCCAGCAAACATATCAACACCATGGGTACCAACACCAGTACCAACGGCTCACTCAAATGCCATCCCAACGACACAAGCACCTCCTTTATCTAGGGAGGAGTTTTACAGAGAGCAACGGAGACTTAAAGAGGAGTAAGTATTTGGCTCTGGATGAAGTTGCGTTATATTTCATTCTTCTGTTTCAGTAGACTGTTTGGCTGCAGCTGCGCTAAAAATGCGCATGCCGTGAGCAAACATGACATATAACGTGAGATTTCAGATGTTGGTTTTCACTACCAGCCTTCAGATCTAAAACCCAGAAACTTGTAATTCTGATAAAGTACTATGAAACCTCTCAAAAAACTATGATTTGCATTTTAGTAATATGTGGCATGCAGTCCTTGTTTGAGTTACTACTCTTAGTGCCTGCTTTATCCATATAGAATTGCACTGCAGCACAATGTTTTTCTTATTTTAACAGGGAAAAGAAAAAGTCAAAGCTTGATGAGTTTACAAATGATTTTGCTAAAGAACTGATGGAATATAAAAAAATTCAGAAGGAACGCAGGCGTTCTTATTCCCGGTAATTTTTTAAACGTGTCTATCAAAATTTGTTTATTTAGTACAACTGCTTTTATGCCACTTCGACTTAAAAAAATAAAATCTAAGCAGCTTATGGAAGTAGTTTATAATAAAACATATAAATAATCAAAATCATGATAAAAATCACAGTGACAACCACAACATCATTAGCTGCATTGCCCTACCTCTTATATCTTCCCCATCCCATCTCAGTCCCCGGATGTTACATTTTCTTTTACACATTAACAGTGGGCAGAGAGGTTATTCTTGGCAGAAGCCAATTGCACCAAAAGGGCACCTGTCTGTTGCTGCTACTTCCAGGCCCCCTCCCCTTGTCCTGGGAGGGCAGAGGGACTGAGAGAGCACCTATTTTGCATCCAGAAGGGTAGGCAGCTCTTTTCAGCTGGTCTTCTGACTGGGAGGGTTGGCTTCAGGTAGGGTGGATTATTTACTTTTGGGGTGTTAGAAGTAGCTGAATGAAGAGAGTCCCAACATCTGTAAAGGCTTAAGGCAGCCATTTGGATCTTCATTCCCTGATGAACATGGTAGATAGGAGAAATTTCTTTACATTAAAAAAGTGTCATGGATGCATTCAGTCTTGGCAGGACTTAAGGCATTCATGTCATGCTTCAAATGTCCTCTAAAAGCAAATGCCAAAATGGTGAACATTTCTGTTCTGCACAGTCTGAGGTGCTCAGAAGGGTACATTGCCCATTCCTGAGCCTGGATACCGCTAGCACTTGCCTTTTCAGAGTCAGCATATAGACCATGGGACTTAAAATCATGGACCACAGACTACCCTTTAGATCATTTTTGCAACCAGTCTCCCTAGTGCAACACAAGATCAACAGCTTTGCTGATCTCTGCCAGGTGCTACAGATCATCCCTCAGATAGGGAAACAGGGCTCCACAGGCCAAGCAGGCCTTGGACAGGCCAAGAAGTGGCTGGGTTCTTATTCCTGCACAGAATTGGGTACTTAGGCTGGGGCATCTCTGCTGGTACTGAGGAGCAATAGGTGTGGTGGTGGTGGGACAGGCCTCTCTATTTGCCTGCCACCCCATCTCCTTACCCCTTCCACCTGCTCCAGTTGGCAGCTGGGCAGCCAGGGCAAGGCCAGTGCCACTCAGGTCTCCATGTACTCCACAGCCACTTCTCAGGGAACAACTGCCTTGGAGAGGAGACGGGAAGCAGTGGCAGGGAAGCAAGCAAAAGAAGTGTCAATACCTTTCTTGTCCCAAGGACAAAGATGCACTGCTAGTAGGCCTCTGCTTGCTGTTCTCCGCTGCCTGTGGCCAGGGCAGAAAGATGCTGCTGCGTTCTCTGCCAAGTTCTCCCTCCTGGGATCTCCTCACCATTGCCAGGAGTTGCATCTAGTCCAGCCCTGGCTTGTCCCCTCCCTAGACTCTGGCCATCTCCACCCACCAGGAATCCCCCAGGGCTGCTCCTGCTCTCTTCCCAAGGGGCCTCTTTCCAACACAGCCTTGGAGGTAGGTGAGGCTGGGTTTAACCACCAAGTCCCCGTGCTTCTGTATTAATTATAGCAGGAAATCACTATTCTCTGTAGGTCTCTCCCCAGTCGTGGTACCTTTCCTTCTCAAAAGGATCTCTCATATTCACAGATCTCCCGTAATATGCTTTCATGTCATAAACTGGCATTTCTCGGTATCAAAATCATTAGAAAATAAGTAATGGCTTATTTTCTATGGGACAGAAAATATATAAGAACCAAATTCGAGCCTGCTTCCTATTAAAAGTAATCTGAAATAGAGCTCAATTTGCAGGGATCAGAGCTTCTTATAGGAAGATGACCCATGTCAAATTTAAAACAATGTATTCCTTCAAAGCAAACTGCTAATTCCATTTCTTAAGAAGTACAGCTCATTTGAGTAGCCAGTTGATGTTCGCCCAAACTACTTTTGGTCTTCTCATTTTTGGCTATTTCTCTGGCCTCTGCCTTGATCTAAGGAATTGAAGCAGCTGTTATCTGTCAGGGAGGTAGCCAGAGAGTCCAACCTTGCAAGCAACTCTAGAATGTTCCATAATGGTTCTGCACAGAGATTAGGAAACCAGTATTTACAAATGGTAAAGTGTTCTCTCAAGGAACAATTTTGGACACTTTTCAAGATAGCTAGACAAAACATTTGTTAATTACGTAGCCACAATCTAGGGAACTGCTGGAGTAGGCATTTGGTGAACTCTCTTAAGATTTTAAAATTTCTAAAAGCCAGAAAAGTCCTAGGAATTCACTCAAAGTATTATTAACCTGTTTTTTTTAATTGTATATAGTGACTGACGGAGTATTTTTGAAAAAATACTACAGGAATTCTCTTACCTCTGCAATGCAAGGTAATTTTTACAGAAGTCCAGAAACTACAATTCAATATTTCCTTTCATTGTGTTCCAGATCCAAGTCACCATATAGCGCATCATCCTATTCAAGAAGTTCTTACACCTACTCAAAGTCAAGATCTGGCTCATCACGCTCTCGATCGTACTCTCGGTCATTCAGCCGCTCCCATTCTCGTTCCTACTCAAGGTCGCCCCCATATGCCCGGAGGGGCAGAGGCAAGAGCCGTAATTACCGCTCCAGGTCAAGATCACATGGGTATCATCGATCCAGGTCTAGATCACCCCTCTACAGAAGGTACCACTCTCGGTCAAGATCTCCGGCATATAGAGGCCAGTCCCCAAATAAGCGCCCCATTCCTCAGGGAGAGGGGGAACGGGAATATTTTGGTCGATACCGAGAAATGCCAGTTTATGACATGAAAGCATATTACGGGAGATCTGTGGATATGAGAGATCCTTTTGAGAAGGAGAGGTACCGCGACTGGGGAGAGACCTACAGAGAATGGTATGAGAAATACTTTAAGGGCTTTCCTGCTGGGGCTCAGCCTAGACCTTTGCTTAACAGAGAAAACTTCTCCCCAGAACGATTTGGCCCTCCTGGACCAAGAAGAGAGAATTCTCCATACATTCGGGGCCGCAGAGATGATTATCCTGGAGGACTAGGACATCGAAACCGAAATCTAGGGGGTGGCTACACTGAGAAGCTGCCAGGTAGAGAAGGCCACAACATGAAAGACATGACAAAACTAAAGGACAAAGAAGCCGACCATCTTCCAGCAGATGCAAAAGGGAACAGACACAAAAAACACCGGAAAAGAAGGAGGGGAGAAGAAGGCGAAGGGTTTCCTAGTGCTGACTTGTTGGATGGCTCACGGAAGGCTGCTGCTGGCGATGAGGGCAGGCCTGACCCCCTCTTTGTGCCCCCAAGCAGGGATGATGCCACACCTGTCCGCGATGAGCCAATGGAGGCAGATTCAGTTGCCTTTAAGCCCACCTCTGACAGGGAGAGGAAAGAGAGGCCAAGGGGAAGGATGGAAAAGACCAAGCAAAAAACATCTGAAGGGGCTGCTGCTGCCAAGAAAGAGGTACAGGTCAAACCTACTAAGGCAGCACCTCAAGAGAAGGCTGAAGCTGACCGTGAAAAGTCCCCACGGGCTGACCTTCTGGCCAAAAAGGTGAAGGAGGAGTTGCCAAAGGTGGATGGCCTCAAGCTGTCCTCTCAGAAGGATGAGAAGCTGCCGAGTGTTCCCCGTAAACTCCATCCCCGAGGTGCAAAAGAACATCTGGAGGCCAGGCCCGCCAAGGAGGAAAAGGCCAAGAAGGAGCATCCCAAGGAAACCAAGCAAGAGAAGCTACCCAGCAAGGAGGAAAAGGCCAAGAAACCCACTGACAAGAACAAACCAGCAGATGCCAAGCCTGAAAAAAGAAAGAGAAAACTGGAGGAGAAAGTTGATAAGGAGCCTGAAACCACATTGCTGAAAGCTTCCAAGCAAGAAGGCCCAGAATTGAAACCAAAAGGGAAGAATGAGCCAGAAGCAGAGAAAGCAGAGAAAAGCCCTGAGAAAGACAAAACTGTTCTCCCAGTGGTCCCTGCAAAGAAAATTAAGCTGAACCGAGAAACAGGCAAGAAGATTGCCAGTGCTGAAGGTATCCCTCCAGTGAAAGAAGCCTCAGCTGAGAAGCCTGAGCCAGCAGGGGGCAAAGGGAAGCAAGAGAAAGCCAAAGGGAAACTGAGGAGAAAAGTGGCGGCAGCCGATGGATCGGGTTCAACGCTGGTGGATTATACCAGGTACTGTGATTTATGAGGACAGCAATTGTGGTTCCTGCCCATGACGTGTTGAACTCCATTCAGCCATTTTGCTAATAGTTCTGAATTCTCTGAGGGGGCTGAATACCTTTCCTGGTAAACCCTTTTAATTCTGAGACTGATTAGTCGTCCTTTCCTCCCAAAAATAATTGTGACCTTTTTCTTAACAACTCTCTGAGATCTTCTTATTTTGTCAGCATGTTCATTCTGGAGATAGCTTTTCCTTATATTTCTGAGCAAAAAAAAAAAGGAATGTGAATTGTGTTGGATGACCCAACTTGTCCTGGAGGCAAGGAATGGCTGCCTGGAATTCGAACTGACATGGTTTTTCTCAGACAGACTTATAAAATGTAGGTTTTTAAGGTTAATTTAGCAATCACATTCTGCTTATCTAGAGTTAGAACACTTGAAGATGAAACCAGGCCATCCTTCCTAAAGCTTAATCCATGAAACAAAAAATCTGTGATAGTTACCAGGACATCTCCTTATGTCGGGTCCATTAGGCAAATGCCTTTCTGGCCAGACAGTGAAAATCACATTTGCCATGGAAAAATTAGGAATTGAAATTATGCCACTTTGATATCCCCCATCATAACCCTTTCTTTGTTCTTGTGTCCTCAGTACGAGCTCTGCTGGTGGCAGTCCAGTGAGAAAGCCAGAGGATAAGCTAGATACGAAGCGCACCGTCATCAAGACCATGGAAGAGTACAACAATGACATCACTGCTCCCGCTGAAGATGTCATCATAATGATTCAGGTTCCCCAGTCAAAGTGGGATAAGGATGATTTTGACTCTGAAGAAGAAGAAGAGACTGTTAAATCTGCCCAAGTCCCTTCTGCCATTGGGAAGCCAACTAGTGTTGTAAAGAGCGTCAGTACAAAGCTGCCTAATCCCATCAAACATAGCGAGAAAGATCCTGAGCCTGCAGAGAGAAATCTGAGAACCACAAAAGAACCTAGCCGTGAAACTTCACAGCCTGACCCAAAAACCTCCAAAACGGCAACATCAGGTGAGAAAGGGAAGGCCAAAGACAGGGACCATACTGCATCTGACAGAGACCCTTCCGAGAAAAGAAAGAGCGTGGTCCAGCCAGAGAAGGAGCGAGCCGAACGTGTGGCAGAGCAAGGGAATGCCAAGAGTGGGTCTTCCCACTCCTCCAGGGACAGCAGGTCTTCAGACAAACACGATTCTGCCCATGGATCCAGCACAAAGGACTTTACTCCAAACAGAGAGAAAAAGCCAGACGGCGAGAGCAGCAGAGACTATTCCAGTTCCAAGCGAAGGGATGACAGAAGTGGGCTGGCACGAAAGAAAGTGTCACCTTCTCGTCCCCGGGAACTAGCTACTTCCGCGTCAAAGAGCAAGACCCGGGAGGAGCGAGCAGAGCAGCCCAAGAAAGAAGGCTG